>WHVE01000554.1:0-92189 GCA_015178995.1 Trichophaea hybrida
AAACAGACTAAAGGGCACTTCTGGGATGGATGGCAGAATTAGCCATGAAAATTGCAGATGAACAGGGATGATTCTTCAGCAATCAATCTAAAATGAGGTAGGCAGTAAATCGACTAGAGGGCGTGGCTCTGAATCAAATTCAACCGTACATTGACAGGAAAACTGGAGATCTGAAGATAGAGTCACTAGAAAAATTGCTGCACCTATTGCAATTGGCTTTCAGAGACCAGGGCATATGGGCCACAGTGAATTGGGAACTGCTGAAACTTAAGCAACAGGATCGAGAATTTGTCCAATACTATGCAGAATTCTAATTGTGGGTACCTGACGTCGATTGGAACGAAGCAGCCCAGTTAGAAGTATTACTACAAGGCCTATCTGAGGAGCTGAAGGTCTCTCTACAGCACTGCAACATCCCGTTGGACCTCACGGAGTATGTCAAAATGTACTCAAAAGAGACCCCCAAATATGTGCCTGAGCCGCAAAGAGAAGGTCAGAAAGATGGACAGCAGGGTCAAAGAAACAGGACACCACGAGCAACACCACACCTGCCCAGAAATAGCACCAGCAGGCACTGTGACAGGTTACCACGGCCCTGCTCCAATGGACCTTTCAGCAGTCAAGGGGAGAAAGAATACTCTGGAAGAACGCAAGCGGCGAAGGGAAGGAGGACTCTGTATGTACTGCGGGGATAGCAGGCATTTCGCGGCATCATGCCCAAGAAATTGAAAGCAGCATCAGGACAGGTGGAAGTAACACCTTTCAAGAAAGCAGGAAATGAAATGGACGCAGATTCAGGAACAAGGGAAGCAAAGGAAATCGAGTCGGGAAAAGTCTAGGCCAGTGCAATAAGGATGGTCATTACACTGGACACGAATCTCCATTGTCTACAGTTGTTAAATCTCGTTGTGGAATTGCGCACTTCTCAATTAGTAGCACAGATATTAAGGAGTCTTTAATGGAAAGCAACCATCTTGTGGTGAAATGTTCCCTGAAAATTGGAGACAGGTTAATCGATACGTACGCTTTAATTGACTGCAGAGCCACGGGAATTGCATTTGTGGAGAAAGATTTTGTTTGTCATCATCAATTATAAGAATAGGAATTGGGAGAGTCAAGACAGTTAGAGGTTATCAATGGAAGCCCCATCGAATCAGGAACCATTACCACCATGGGCAAGTTAAACATGGGAATACGATCACATCAGGAGCATTTACCAGCGTTCGTAACAAATTTGGGACATTATCCGATAGTGTTAGGGCCACCATGGTTACAAGTTCATGAAGGCACAGTAAAATTTCAAAGTCGCAGAATTGGTTTCGAAGGCAGCTACTGCCAACAACACTGCCTACACCAATCGAGCGTATGGGTGGAGGGTAATCATATGGAAACAACGGATCCGGAGAAACCCAGACTGGACATCAGCACAGTAGCTGCCTTACATATTATGAGGAGATTAAAGTGTTAGGGGGATACTGCAGCTATATGTAACTTTACCGGTATCGTTGTACCTCTTTGTGGTACAGGCGTATTTTAATAATGACGATCCAACTAAAAATATGAAATTCGATCGTGACGCGTTTACGTCGTTGTACGGTATGAATAAATACGGGCATATATTGCAGTACGGCCCTGTCTCTGGAAGTCGTAGCTGTCCTGAAGGTAATCTTCCGAGGACTCGTCGAGTTCGATTTGGGAAGGAAGTTCACCGGTATGGAAATAATGATAATAGGCTTCCCAAAGGTTATTGCGCAAAAAGGTATCGTGCGAGGTGTTCGTACTTGGCTCGAGTGTTTGCGTTAGCATGCAAGATGCGAGCGAAGAGGATCTTTTGATCGTCTGAAATAGACATAAAAAGTTGGTGAATATTCTTAAGGTAATTAACTTAATAATATTTCAGGTGGTTTTCCGCTGTTGTGTTCTGACTGTGGTTTGTTCCGCTGTTGCTTGAATCTTGTGTTTTAAACTTGTGGGTTTAAGGTGGTCTTTTATAGGTGAGTATTTCCACGTCAAACCATCCTGCTAAGGGGGTGACGGTACTTCTCTGTGAACTATTATGTGTGTGTATAGTACTATCTCGATAACACTCAGTCCACCGAAGTGGGTGTTCACATAACTTCCGATCGTTGCTTCAGAGCCGATCTCGGTAGTTAACTGTGGAGAGTTCCGTTTGACAACGTGTGGTTGCGTAAGCCCCCACCAGGAATCCCAAAGGTTATCCTGCTTTTTAATGACGTTGCTGACGCACATATCGGACCATTACTTCGTATTAGTTATCTTTCCTCGTATCGAGTGGAATAGTGATCAATGGTTTAATGAGCTACCAACCCATACATTGCCACGTACCTAGTGTCATCGGGTCTTATCTGTGTTCCCCGTAGGGGGTGCCCTCGGTCAGTTATCGCGCGGACGCGGCAGAGCTGGGTTTCGACAGTCTAGGTCCAAGCACTTATCTTTTAGGTAGAGTCAACTACCGGGGCGCAGTTAGCTTATCTCCTTTGCTTATTCTAGCTCTAGAGATAGCAAAGTCCCGCATACTAAGATAATATCGCTTGTCCAATCATATCCGCGATGCTAGGCACGGGTATGGTTTGTCCCAGTATTAGCATGATAATGAAGATAACACTGGTCTGATCCGTAACGCACAGCTGACCCGAAAGTCCCTGCAAGGCAGTTACGTTGCTTCGGCAGTATGGTTGGTATGTCCCATGCCTTAGCCAGTACTATGGGAGTTCCCACAATTACTGTCTGATCGAGTGTGCGTATTGTCTCCACAACGGGTAGCTATCCCTATTGCTGAGACACAGTATTGTAGCGTAGACCATTATGGGGATTTCACCCGGCTATGTTGGGCTGTCTGCTAACTCGTTGGTAGACATCCTCAGGGGTGTATCCTCGACCGCTGATTCATCTTTGAATAGCGGCAAGCCTGGGAGACTAAGCCCAACGTACATCATACGCATGCTAAGGGGAAACCCCTAACATAAAGAAGGAAGGGCTCAAGGTTTACGCCGTCACATTATACGAAATCCACAATGCCTTGGGAATAAAGGATCTACAAGGAAAGTCCCTTGAAGAAGTTATCCCCAAGGAATACCACGAGTTTCTACCCCTCTTCAGCACAGTAATCGCTGAAAGGCTACCACCGTACCGACTCCATGTTCACAAGATTCAGTTACAGGAGGGCTTTACACCGCAGTTTGGGCCCATTTACAGCTTATCTTGAGAAGAACTACAAGTTTTGAAGGAATGGATAGAGAAAAACTTGTCAAAAGAATTTATCCGGTCGTTTTCATCACCTTGCGGAGCCCCAGTACTTTTCGCTCTAAAGCCGGGAGGAGGCTGGCAACACTGTGTCCATTACCGAGGCCTAAATCAAGGAATAATTGAAACAACTGATACCCCCTACCATTGATCCAAAAAACCCTGCTAAGACTCTCGAAGGCTGGCTATTATACAAAGCTAGATGTCCACGACACATACAACATGATTAGAATCGCAGAAGGGGATGAATGGAAAATAGCATTCAGGACCCGCTATGGGCTTTTCAAATCCCTGGTTATGCTTTTTGGACTTACCAATGCACCAGCATCCTTCGAAGAGTTCATCAATGATACTCTATGACCATTCCTGGACATATTCTGCACGGCCTTTTTGGACGACATCCTCATCTACAGGGATAACCTGAAGGAACATACGGAACACATGAGGGCAGTGATGACCTTACTCAAGGAAGCTGGCCTCTATCTAAAAGCAGTGAAGTGCAAGATATATATGGAAGAAGTCAAATATCTAGGATTAATTGTTGGAGTAAACGGAATTAGAATGGACCCAGAGAAAGTCCAAGCAGTCGAAAACTGGAAAGCACCAGGGAAACTCAAGGAAGTCCAAGCCATTTTAGGTTTTGCAAATTTTTATTGACGGTTTATACGAAATTATAGCAATATAGTGCAACCACTAACAAAACTCACTAGAAAGCTAGTACTCTTCTTTTGGGGACCAGATCAAAAATGGGAGTTCGCAGAACTCAAAAGTGCCTTTATGATGGCACCAGTGCTAGCCCATTTCGATTATAAAAAAGAGATAGTTGTCGAAACCGACGCCTCAAGTTACGTATCTGCAGAAGTCCTCTCTCAGTACGACAATCAAGGAGTGCTACACCCAGTGGCCTTCTTCTCAAAGAAACATTCACCTGCTGAAGAAAATTACGAAATCTATTGCCAAGAATCAGGCACCATAGTCAAAAGCCTGGAACAATGGTGACCCGAATGCAAAGGTTCAGCACATCCGATTAAGATTCTTACCGATCACAAGAACCTGGAGTACTTCATGATATCGAAACTGTTAAATTGCAGGCAGACCAGATGGTCCGAATTTTTGTTGAGGTTTAAATTCAAAATAGTTTACCGGGTTAAAAACCTGACGCACTTACAAGAATGCCAGGAGACATTCCTCTGATGAGGGGGGCAGAAAAACCCCAGCAAATCGTAGTAAAAACAGAAAACCTCGACAAGGAGCTACACAAAACCTTGGTAGTGGCATTTGCAGAGATCGTCAATCTGGACAACGATTCAACAAGGGCTGAAGAATTATGGAACTAAATAAAAAGAGTGTGTCAACAATGCCCGTACCACAGCAGCGAAGGACTATGCACCCACAAGGATCAACCATTGGAAATTTCCGAAATTCAAATCCAACCAATGGATGAGAACACAGTCAAATGGATCCAGGAATGTCATGATTCTCCAGCCGCGGGGCACCCAGGATGAGCAAAAACCTACGACCTGCTAAGTCGAAGCTATTCCTGGAACCAAATGAGGAAGAACGTGGACTTCTATATATGAAACTGCCACATCTGCCAGCGCAGTAAGGCAACCCACGGAAAGACACATGGATTACTACGACCACTAGAGATACCGGAGCAACCGTGGAAGGACTTGAGCATGGACTTCATTGTTGGGCTGCCAGAAAGCGAAGGATTCAATGCAATATGGCTAGTGGTTGATCGCCTAACAAAAATACGGGATCTGGTACCTTGGACTGACAGCGTGGACAGAAAGACACTGGGCAAAATGTGCATTAAGGAAGTGTTCAGACTGCACAGACTACCCGAAACTATAGTATCAAATCGAGGGTTGCAATTCGTTTTGGAATTCTGGAAACACGTCAGCAAAAGATTGGGAATCAAATGAAGGCTGTCAATCGCATTCCACCCTCAGACTGATGCCCAAACTGAGAGAGTCAATGCAGTAATGGAACAGTACCTTCGAAATTTCGTCAATTATCAGCACAATGACAGGGCCCGATGGCTACCCATAGCAGAGTTCGCAGCCAACACTCATACCTCGGAGATGACCAATTGCTCCATGTTCATTGGTAACTATGGCTTTCATCCACAAATGACTTTTGGCCAATATCCAATTAAGGATGCCAATGATATTGGGGAGGTAAATGCCCAGCAGATGGCCCAACGGATGGAGAATCTTTTCAGCGAACTCAGAGCCGACATGAAAAGGGCCTAGGCCGTACAGTCCGAACAGGCCAATAAGTCCCGAAGGGTCGGCACTTTATTGGAAGTCGGAAACAAAGTTTCGCTGGATGCATGAAAAATATCAACAATCTGACCAAGCAAGAAACTCGACTGGACACGTATTGGGCCGTACAAATTCACTGAGATCGTTAGTCCGTGGGCCTATTGAGTTATGCTACCATATCAACTACGTATTCACGATGTTCAATCAATATCCAGATTAGAGAAGGCAGCCCACGATCCTCTCCTGAATCAAAAGCAAGAACCACCACCACCAGTAGTAGTGGACGGAGAAGAGGAGTACGAAGTGGAGTGGATAGACGATTCGAGGCTGTTCCGGAGGCAGCTGTGGAATTTGGTAAAATGGAGGGGCTACGACGAATGCAGCTGGGAGCCCGCGACCAACGCAGATGGACTCAAGGCTATCAACGATTTTCATACTGAACAACCTGGCAAGTCCCGATCATTAACCTCATAGATACTTGGCATTGGAGAGGGGTTATACCATTACAGTTGTGTTGAGTGATGATCGATGGTGGAGTGACGATCGGTGAATAATACCGAGGATAATGCACCACAAGAATGAAATCAGGTTTCGAGTGAAGGCTAAAGCACAATGAGAATCAATTCAGGTTTCAAACGAAGGCAAAAGCATGACGAGAATGCAATCAGGTTTTGAGCGAAGGCTAACGCACGACGAAAATGAAATCAGGTTTCGAGCGAAGGCTAAAGTACGACGAGAATGAAATCAGGTTTCGAACGAAAGCTAGTGCACGACGTGAATGAAATCACGTTTCGAATCAGGTCTCACAGGAGAAGTAGGATTCGTGCAAAAAAGAAGTATACAAAGATTACAGGAGTTCGGATGTATTATGGAACAAGTGAATCACTGTATATAAACCAGCCATTTGGCAGAGGATAAGTATCTTTCTTCACTCGTTCTCTCGTCTATAAAACAATCAATTATCTTCGGCTTTCACTTCTTTCACATTCGGTGATCCTGGATCGAGTCTCTTGCATACAGTCTTTGTTTCTTTATCTGCAGTCTATTCTCGACTCTGAGCTTCCTGTTCATAGATTTTATAACCCCTAGAACCCCGAGCCCTGAACCCTCGACACCCAGCCCTGAAACCCTGACATGCAGCTTGAACAGACGAAGCATACGGTACGGTATACGTCCCTGCAGTGCCTTCTGAGCCAGATCCTGCCTGGCCTTACTTTGCAAAGTTTGAACACATACCCAGTCATCGTATGCAGCCCTGGAATACCATCGTTTATTTCCAGTGTATCTGAGCTTCTGAATGATGCCCTCACCATGCATATTGTGTAATTCTACCTCCAATCCATGGTAAATTGCGGCAGTGCTGATTATGAGATCATCCAAATCGATGTTGACCTTCTTGCAGTGTAAAAACTGACAGGTGGTATCAGATAGACCACTTCGGATGACGTCGTCACTGATTGTTTTCAAGAGGTCTTGAAAGTCCTTAACTTTCTCCATTTCTTTGTGCTGCTGCAGAGATATAAACCTCAATAAATGACGTCAAGTGGTTGTGTCTGTCGCCACTTCTGTCATCACCTGTGGAGCAGCTCGTGTACAATTCCATGTGTCGCGATTGGCCTTTCTTACTGCGAATGCATCATTCCGAAGGTAGTAATTGATCATCCGAGCTCAGTAATTACATCAGCAAAATGTAAAATGCTCCAGGAGCGTTGGTGTAATCTCCGGGAGAAATGGCATAGTTTCGGACCCTCCTGCAGCTCTCACCAAATATCCTGGCGACTCCTGGAGTATGGGAAGGTACTCCGGGATCCTCCGGGAGAATAGTGTAGCTTCGGACCCTCCTGGAGCTCTCACCAAGCCTCCTGGAGACTCCCGGAGTATGGGAAGGTTCTTCAGGAGCATCCAGGAGAAATTGACATAGTTTCAAACCCTCCTGGAGCTCTCACTAACCCTCCGGGAACCTTCAGGAGAAATGGACATAGTTTTGGACCCTCCTGGAGCTCTCACCAACCGTTCCGGAAACACCCTGAACATGGGCAAGTTACTCTGGGAGCTTCCAGGAGAAAGGGCCAAAATCCGAACCCTTTTCAAGCATCTCACAAAACCTCCCGGTGCGCCAGAAACCTGATTCCTATTTCACCAGTGCTCATCTAACCTCCCGGCCCGCCTGATAAGTTGTTCAACTGACTTCCATTGCAGTGCACCTAATTTTTTGGACCAATGTGCTTTTGTACTGTCCAACCATTATTCATATTGGTAAACTATAAATGCCATATCGCTCTAAAAATTGTCATTGCAACTCATGTCCCACCTCACAAAACACCCAACCGGCCTAAACTTTGAATATAGGTGTGCCGAAGCAACCTTGTAACTCTCAATATAAAGTCCAGTACGAATCCAGGTCCACCTGGTTGTTCAATAACCATACCCTTGTATCTCCACGGTTACTACAACTGCCTAGTACTTCATCTTCATCCGCACTGACCCAATGTGCAGGCCCAACAATGGCTCCAACCGGAACAATGTGTATTTAATGAATCAATTTTACCACTCAAATGAAGCCATCAATCTTGTTAGCCCAGCCCTTCGGTCTTGAAATTTTGTTGGAATCACCACCGCATACGCTTGAGGTCAAGGATGTAATACCCATTCCCGTCTCCTTTTATATCGTTTGGAGAAAGTTGGTAGTATTTTTCCTTCAGGCAGGTGTTCCCAAAACTGTTGAATCTTGTTTGGTGGCGTTCAGGTCAAATATAAGATTGGAAATGATGAAACTCGGCCTTGAAAGTTATTGTCATGGTGATTATGCTCACTCTCTGCATGTTGAACCCACACAGTATGTGTTTTAGGTATCATGCCCTTATTAGCATTAGTATATTCCACCTTACAGTTAAGCCCTATTCGCTTGATGGTTGCAGGAGAGTAGTATGATTGGAAATAATAGGATGGACCATTGTGTAGATTGATTTGAACTTCGTCCATTATTGTTTTAAGATTGTAGCCCAACACAAGACCTGTAATTTCTGTTCCCCAATCTTCTTCAATTTGAGCCTGAAATAGCATTTCAAGATTGGGAATTTCGAAATCGCCGGCTACATCTGTAAGAAATTTTAGTTTGACACTCCTACACTCCCCACCTACATGTGTTTCTCTCATGTTATTCATATAAGGTGGTACTGGGTGGAATATTGGCTCAAGCTGCCCATTTTTGAGGCGTGGTCGGTGGGCTCACCTTGTATTTCGTCGTTTGTCAACTGCTGATAAGAGATTGAAAGCCTAGTTTTAAGTAAGCAGGACTGGTCAATCAGTTTATTAATATAAAAGCTATTGTCAAATAATTTCTCACCTTAGCCAAATCAACATCATACCAGCCTTGAAGTACTAGGTAATGCAGAGTTTCCTCCATATAGTCAAGGCCACTGTGGCGGTCATTGTATTTGAGAATAGGTCGAGTATAATTCACTTTATTGCTGGAGCGGTAGCCATCTTTCATATTGGAAATATGTAACAATTCTGAGATATTGGTTGTGAAATTGTCTCCCGAACCCATTCGCTGAATTGACTCTGATATATGGCTGACCAGATGCCTCTTGGGGTAACCGAAGTGCACTATCCGATGTGCAATTGCTTTTCGGAGCTCATGAATGCCGTGTTGCTCCCACGAAGTTTCAAATTCAGCCATTCACTTAGAAAATTTCCTCTTGAAAAGATGCTGTTGTGCCGCAGTGATTCCGTATATCTCTCTGTCCAGATTGTTGGTAATCAAATCTCTGTCATCAATCTCAGTGTGTTCCAGACACGCTTGAAATTGTTTGCGTTTGGCAGTATTAATTTTGTGGGCCCCATACACTTCTGCCTCTACTGCAACTCGGATCTTGACAATTATTTGCTTCCGTATTCTCACAGATTCTTGTTTCAGAGTTAGGGGTTTTCCCTGAGCATATGTATGAGGTACATTAGCCTCAGTCTCCCAGGCTCACTCATAACAACTTACGTCACAAGTCGAGAATACACCCCTGAGCATGTCTACTAATGAGTAAGTGGAAGGCTCAACATAGCTGGGTAAAAATCCCGTAATATTCCAAGCTTCAATACTGTGTCTGAGCAAAGTGGACTAGTTAATCTACGCGGAGACAATACGTATGTTCGATCTGACAGTGACCAAGGGGTAATCCCTCAGGCGCTGGCTGGGGCATGGGACACATGAAAAACCATACCACCGAAGCAACGTAATTGCCTTGCAGGAACCCTCAGGGTAGCTGTGTATTACGAATCAGACCAATTCTACCTGATATCAAACTAATACTGGGATACAACTATGCTCGGAAGCTGTACTCAGTTCCCCGAGATAGTTGGATGAACTATATTATTTTAGTATTATGGACTTTGCTGTCTCCCGAGATCAGTAATCAACGGAGTTAAGCTAACTGCACCCCGGTAGTTGACTCTGCCTAAAAGATCAGTGTTTGGACCTAGACTGTCGATCTCCAGCTTTGTCGCATTTGCAAACGCGATAACTGAGAGAGCGCACCACCCTCCGGGGAACAAGGGTAAGACGCGATGACACTATGTACATTGCAAAGTATGGGTTGGTAGCTCATTAAATCTTTGATCACTATTCCACTCATGCAGAAGAAAGATAACAAATAAGAAGTAATGGTCCCATACACGTGTCAGCAATGTCATACTATGCAGGATAACCGTTGGGATGCCTGGTAGATGCTTACACCTCTACACATTATCAAACGGAACTCTCCGTAATCAACTACCAAGATCGGCACTACAGCATCGATCGCTCGGTCTGTGAACACCCACTTCTGTGGACTGAGTGTTATCGAGATAGTACCATACACACACATGATAGTGATAGGAAAGTACCGTCAAGCCTTACTAATACACCTCTGATGGGCAATGCTCACCTATACAAGACCACCTTAAACTCCTGTTTAAACACAATTATCAAGCTCTATCAGCAATCCACAGTCAGAACAACAAACAGTGGAAAACCACCTGAAATATTATTAAGTTTTTACCTTAAGAATATCTTTTTACATATGTACCAATATTACCATGATGATGTTATCATCTACAATGCCGCCTACCTCCACTCGTATTGTCAAACCGACGCCCACCTTGATTTCCACTACGAATTCCTACGTTACCACAATCTCGTAGATGCCTACTTCCACTTTTGCGAAACCAACGAGCATCCTTCGTAAGTATCCTTCGACAAGTCTTCCAAAGACTTCCTACAAGACTCATACAATTTCTAAAGGACGGCCGTGCCCCTGCCTATGCCTGTACACCTACACACTACCCAATGACTACGACAATCTACCATTGAGATCCACTTCTTCAGCTCCGTCTTAGTCATCAAATGTAGACTATATGGATGCCGGGTACACCGATACCGGTTATGTTGACTCATGCAGGAGCACCCCTGTAACATTCAGCTCATTCATGACTTTGGCTTCTGCGGTCTTTGACAATTTCTGTTTTCAGAAAACACTTTTCAACCTGTAGAATGGTTTGAGCACATCGTCAACTGCAGTGAAGGATAGATCAGAGTGGCTTCGTTGGCTTACGAGTAGGCAGATTTCGCATAATGTCCGCACGGTTCCGATTACTTCTTCATCGGATGAAATCTCTTCCGCATTTGTTTCGTCATCCATGGTGCCAGCTACTATTGGTGCGCAGTTAACCACCAATATTCTAACCATTCCCCTGATCTCTTTCTCCTGCCATGTCCCACACTTTAATGAATCAATGATCTTTTGGATTAGTTGGAGTTCCGGATACTGTGGTACCAATGTGAAATGCTTATCGAATTGGTCTTTGAGATTTCGCGCTTTAAGGCATTTGAGAAGCCAGTCATATAGATCCTTTACTAATCCCAGGAGCAATTGATGTCATTCATCAGGTTGCCATAGCCGATACACATTGCAGAGAGGGTATTGCCAGAACTTGTTAGGGAATGAACATACTCCAGATGCTATTAGTTCATCGATGTGTTCATGATCGACAATTTCACTGTAGGTTCCTTGATCCCTCGGATTGAATATTGTTTGTTGACCTGAATGTTCCATCGGCGCACCTTTAGGTATTTCACAAATAGGACACGAACTGTATGAACCTCAAGCAATCATCCCATGTTATGGATAGTCACCAACCCATGCAGCCAGCAGAGGAAAGCACCTTCTTCGAAAACCGTCAGCACAATCCCATTCCAAGCCTGGTCCTCTGATATCAAGTTCTCGCAGCGCCGACAGAATCGTGTGGATTGCGTTGTGCCAGGCATCATCGATGTTTTTGGCACCTTTTGGATGACATAGTATGAGTCCGACAAGGATCCAGGCGCACTTCGTGGGGCTCTGGCGGACATCATTTCGTATATTACCACTAGTCATGTATAAGGGCCAGGCCTGTTTATCACCAGAAAAATTTGTCAGGTGCGTTTTATCAGACGCAAAAATAACTGGTACAATCGTAGTGCCCTGGGGCAGATACTCCTGGGTATCCCACCATCAATCGCCAGTGTTCATCTCACTGCAAATGCGACGCCCCTCAGAATCTGCCATTTACACCGGTTCAAAATCAAAGTGCGTGGCGAATGGGATATGAGCCAAAAGAAATTTGACGCACCTGAATATATCTCGATAATACAATGTGCCGAATGTTTGTACACTGTCTTCTAGCCAACTCTCTGCACCTAAACTGAAATCTATGGATTCCAAAAGTGCCTACAACTCAATAGCTGATTGAAAAGACTCGATACGGAAGTCGTCAAGTCCATTTTTCAGGTGCTGGTCAATCCACGTTTTGGAGTTCTGACACAAGGATTGAGCTTGCTGAAAGTCATATGCACAATCGAATGGATGCCATGGGTTCCATTGATCCAGGTATATACGATGTTTATTGTATATCCCAGTAGCAACACCGTATGTCTGACCACCAGCCGCCTCTGCTCCCATGACATTGCTGTGAGATTTAGTTATCATTGGGTCAGGTGTACATGTTAGATCTGGCTTCTGAGGGTCTATTGATTCACTGCCGGAGGAATCTTCGGGTAGTGGCAGGCCTGGAATAGAGACTACCAGCTGACCTTAGTATAAGATTATTGATTCTGGAATGATTCAGGTGCACCTACTGACATTGAACCCAGCTGGTGCTGGATGGTTCCAGACGACTGGAGGTATAGTTCTGTCAGGCAAAAGGCCTTCAGCTACGGTAATGGGGTAAACTGCTTGTAGTGAGCTTCTAATCTGTTCTGGTGGGGTAATTTCGTATTGCAGATAAAACAAGTAATGCGATTTGGCCTCGATCTAGCCATGCTAGTAGAATAGATGGTGGTGGTGATTTTTCAGGGGGGTTTACACAAGAGTTTCTCTCCCAGGAATTTCATTGTAAGTCTGTTCAATTTGCATTAGCGCATTAAATTTCAGCTGCACCACCACCATGTGAGTGCACCACCATGCAGTGCACCGCCTGGAAGAGCACCACCTTGAGTGCGGGGTATCACCTCAACTTTCTTTCATTTTTCTTATCACTGTTTTTCATTCTAGAATCACCACAACCAAGCTGCTTTCCCACCAAGTGTGATGTATAATTATGCCCTCCATCTTACTAGGTTTTTTGTACATATGCATATCTCTCGTTTTGGCCCATATATCTAACAAACTTATCATATAAATACATCACCGGAGCACATCCAACACCCATCAGAATAACGCTTGGGCCTCGAGTATCATACAATATGAAGGTAAGAATCATACCTGCTGCTCACCATTGTATTGGCAAGGAACCTCCCAGGGTTCGTACAATTGACGAACCGATTTGGTTCGAGTGAAGCAAATCCTTGCCAAGACTTTTTCACTTGAACCCCACCATTTCGACCCACAACTTGAAATAAAAATAGGTATGTGAGTTATTCTTTGATCGGCTTGATTTGTGGCTTATCGTGTAGCTAACCTTAAGCGCTACCAGATGAACAAAAATTCAAGCCAATCGGACAAGAACTGGCATAGTTATTTATGATCGCAATTTCTGGGATTCGGTTCGAAGTTTGAGTGGAACCTCGAAACTTCGAGGTTTGACAGATCAAATTCTCCTCGAACCCAGCAGGGATTCGGTTCGAATGAAACTGATCCGCTTCGTTGCCAACACTACTCACCATCATCAAGTTTATTGGTTCTTAGTATGTCTACCTTTAATCTGATTCTGTATTTTGCCAATTCGTGGTGCACCGGTGATACTATTCTTGTGTGTAATGTTTGTATAAGGTATGCCATGGTAGAAACCATGGTAATTATTGCATACACGGACCTCCAACAGGAAGCCCAGTGGTCATACTCATACAAAATATGAGAGAAATCTCATCACCACTGTCGCCTTGCTGTCACTGGCGTTTCCACTTTCTGCTTGTTCTCTTATACCAACAATGTGAAGGATACCCCCTTGGTGTATGTCAATGAAATAAAGAAGTGTACCTTTGTTTTTTCAGAACCCTATGGAACAAGGTACGGCATGAGACTCAAAGATATGAGAGATATAATAAGCCCTTCTTTCCGCAGTTTCCTGTCATTTGCTAATTGCATAAAGTAGCCAGGTTTATACTGGATGGAATATTGACAGTACGCAAGAGGAGGATTTGAAATAGTGAAAAGAGTGGAGGAAAGGGTGGAGTGGCACAAGAGATACTTTGTTAGAAGAAAGCACAATTCAACAGCTGGAATATGAGGCAACTGTGATAAGGGAAACTCTAACAGAGGTACCAAATCAGAAGGTAAAGAAAACAAGAGTGTGTGCCAGATCGAAAAGATGGTGGAACCAGAACATAGTCCAAAAGAGAAAAGTTCTGCGGAACATGCAAAGAAAGCTAAGAAGTGAAAAGACCAACAATGCCAGTATTAAGGAGCCAAGGAAGGTGATAAAGAAGGTCTTTGAACGCAGTAACAAGAATACTTGGAATACTTTTGTACAGACACCACAAGGGGAGCAGGTATGGGGAGTACTGAAGTATACCGCAAAAAACAATGGCCTAACAGTCAAACCCCTAAGAAAGATAGATGGATGTCTAGCTACCTCATGGGAAGACAAGACAAAATTAATCAAAGAAGTAGGATTTGCAAAGGGATTGCAGGGGATCAAGAAAACTGCAAAGTCCAGTGGCAGAATCACTTTCAAGACCATAGGAACAGATAAGGTCAGGGTGGCCATCTGCGGCCAAAGTATTAGAAAAGCACCGGGACCAGATAAGATCAGCTTCAAAGTAATAAAACTACCATGGGCGTGAAATGAAGAGAGAATTACCATTCTAGTATGAGCAGCAATACGACTAGGTTATCATTCTAAGGAATGGAAGACTGAAATTAGAGTAGTTATGTCCAAGCCGGGGAAAGATGACTATCACCTAGTGATGGTATACAGGATCATCACTCTCAAGAATTGTTTTGTAAAGGTCATCGAGAAGGTGGTAGCAACAGTGATATTGGATAAGTGCCAAAGAGGAGGACTACTTCATGACGGCCAGTTCAAGTGCAGAATGAGAAGGATGGCAACAGATGCTGTGGGATGGATGATTATGAGCTTGGAAGAAGTGTGGGTGGAGGGCAAGATAGCAGCAGCATTGTGGATGGATATAAAGGGGGTATTTCGAAGTATTGTAAAAGGAAACCTTATTAACTGAATGGAGAACATGGGCTTTGAGACAGATGTGTGCAGATGGACAGAAAGATTTATGTTGGACAGAAAAGCATCAATCAGGATGGATGGAAGGAAAGGAGAGGTGATGTGTGTGGAAATGGGAGTTCTGCAGGGGTCCCCAGTGTTACAAATCCTCTTCAGTATTTATATCTTGGAGCTGTTCTTTCAATTGAAACCACCACCACCCAGGCAGTTCTATCTGGAAAAGGGGACAGCAGTTACGGTATTATCATGTGTGGACAATGTGGCATGGATAGTGGATGGAACAGACGTCAGTCCGTGTGTCCAACAGATGGAATTATGTGCAAGTAGTGCTAGAGAATGGGCAGCAGCAAATGCCGTCGAGTTTGATATAGCCAAGACAAAACAATACTATATTCAAGAAAATGAAATCATCAGGGTGGAGTAATCAGAATGAAAGTAAGAGTCGACAAGAATATTAGTATCAGTTTCAAAATCAACACTGTAAGATGGCTAGGGGTATGGATATACAGGAAATTCAACTTCCAAAACCATCATGACATTATTATGGCCAACGTACGAACGGCTCAAGGCAGGGTCCACTCCATTATAAGAAAGCTAGGACTACAGCAATAAAATGCAATGATAGTCCAAATTGTGGCAGTTCAGTCAGTGGCCCTCTATGAGGCAGAATTGTAGTGAGATGGACAAATTGGGTGACAGTACCAAATCCAAGAGTTGGTCAACAAATTCGCAAAAGAAATAATTGGAATTTTTAAGTCGTCACCCATGGTACCACTTGTCAAGAAGGTCGGTTTAAGACCAGCAATATTGCTTCTCAACAACAGAGTGAGGCGGTTTGCAAAAATGATCGCTGAGATACCTGATCGAATAGGGGGAGGGGAAATAATAGTTGGAAACAGTTGACTGGCAATGAGGCAATGAAAGTCAATTGGAAGAGAAGGATACGTGGAACGGAACACCGTACAAGAATTCCAAATCCTGGCTGATTCGAAAGTTTATATAGTGCACAAGAAAGCAGTACTCAACTTCACAGAAACAATAGAAGAAGGGCTTATTTGTTTAACTGACAGGTGAAGATTGGAATACAAACAAGTGGGTAGTACAGTGGTGTAGAAGGAGGGTCAAGAATGGAAACAAGAAAAAAACAACCTGGGGAAGAAAAATAGTGTTCAACACCAAAGATTAGGCCATTTGGAGGGCTTTACAGAAGGCAGTGGAAATCAGCAAAAACAAAGACATTGAGAGAGTCACCATATTCCCAGATTCAACAACAGCCATTTGGAGAGTCCAAACTGTGCGAACAGGACCTGGACAAGCAATAGCAATCGACAGTATCAATCTCAACAACAAGCTAGTGGGACTGGATAATCTGGTCAAATACAGGTGGGTACCATCTCACGAAGGTGTTGAAGGAAATGGAAAAGCAGATGAAGCAGCGAAGGCAGCAGCAAAGAATGAAGACAGTGAAGTGTTGAGGCCCAGGAAAATTTTTTGAGGATAGTCCATGGCCAGGGTGCAACTGAAAGTAACAGAAACAAAGTGGATGGATACAAAAGCATGGTGGAAAGCTAAGTTCAACAGCAAAAAGATGGTGTATAGAATGCATAAAAAGAGAAGGATACATGTGTTGTGGGGCAAGGCCAAGAAGAAGATTGTGGAATGGTACTTTCAGTTGAAGGTGGGACATGCCCTCACGGGAGTATACCTGGAATGCATAAAGAATAATGAGAGCCAGGAGTATTGGAGGTGTGGGCACATGAGGCAGACAAGGGACCATTTGTTTAAGTGGTGCAAGAAGTGGAAGTGACAGCAGAACGACCTTTGGAAGATGTTAAGGAAAAAGTGCAAATGGAAGGAGAGGATGAAGGTCTCCATGTTGCAGGTGCTTGATACAGATGATGTTGTGAAGGCAGTACTGAAGTTTCTTAACAGAATGGATGTGGGAAGAGTTGCGGGGGTGAAGGAAAGGGTTATCGAATAAGGGTGAATGGAGGGTGGAAAAGAAGGTAGTAGATGTTTTCTTTGATATGGCAGACATGGGGGCAAGAAGATAAGAAATACATGACTTGAATTCAAGAGAGCCAAGGGGACACCCAACGCTCATACTGGAGATGGGCAGAGGAAAAGAATTAGGTTAGATATCATGGCCATATGTGGCTGCATATATTATGATTCAAACAAATCACAATCTGGTGTTCCAATGCAATTGTACAAGCGGTCAACCTGATCGCCATCACAATCACAACAGCCTTCAGTATGAGACGTCCAAATCAACGGCTAAAAATGCCTGAATATCTGAAGATAACCATAGACATCTATCTTGGTATAGATACTTAAGAACTCATAGAAATCTTATACGTATGGCACTAATTTGATATTCTCAGTCCGTCTTTGCTTTGGCATATCTTTTTGTAGTGTCTGCCCAACAATTCATTCCTTGCTTTTTGAGTTCCACTCTTTGAATACAGGTGGGTGTAGATGCCAGTCGTTGCCCCAGAAGGTTCTTGATTCTTCTTTGGTGGGCTTTGAGTTATTTTGTGAAATCCTTACCTGTGTCATCTCTAATTATCTATTGGTCGATAATAAAGATGTATTGATCTTAAGACCGGCTAGATCAAGATTGATCAAGACATACATTGATCTGGCGATGGCAGGTCTTCACAAAACAACTTCTGGACATATACTTAATTAATGAACCAAACAATCCGCTCCCATCTGGCTCCTCGAAGTCATTCTAAGACAAAGTTTGTGCCTCGCGTATGCCACTGCGGCTGGCGAGGGCAGTTGAGATGTGGCAAAGTCACTTGAGGTGAACGGCCCAATCCTATTTGCGGAGTTTGTGGAGTACTAGTATGAAGCATTACAATTTGTGCTACTTGTGTAGTGGAACTGTAGAATACAATGATATGGATCGCAATGATTGGTAGACGTTTTTGAAGGAAAATATTGCTTCTAAGTGAAAGCTGGTGCGGAACTTTGAGGGCATAAGTGTTATATTTTGTAGGCCTCTGGTGGGTGTTTATCAAATGCAACTAATGCATATGGTCATAGCCATATATTCTCAACACAAATGTTACATTGCCTAGGCAGCAGTTCTAGTTGTCGTAATGGATGTCCTGATGGCAACATCGGAGTGATCTGTTTTAGACTTGATTCAAATTGAGATAATGAAGTTAGAAGGAAATATATTATAGAAAGACCTGAAATTAATTGCCCTCTTCACTGGATGATGGGAATGATGATTGGTGTAGAGATTTTTGCGTGCCCTGCATGGCAACGCTGTAATACCAGGAGCGTTACTGCTAATATACCCGGTCAAAGACTATTGGTACTTAATTTGGGACTGCTTTAAAGGTAGAATAGAAGCTTTACTTGGAATGTGAAAGTAACAAGAAAACAATCCAAATGAAAAGAATAGCTGTTCAATGCGTATATTGTTAAGGCTTGTTCTCCTTGTGGAGAAGGTTGATGATGCCTTTCTACCCTCGAACAACCCAAGGTCTTTATACCTTCGCCTTCGCTTCTAACAAATATTTCTATCTACGCTTTTCTCTAGAGCTCCAGCACTGTGACCGCCTTCAAACTTCCTTCAAACCAATGCCCATGCATTTGCAAATACTGTGGTCCTCCCTCTTTTGAACCTCGAAGAACTTTATTGTCATTGGATTATAATCAGACCATCTGTATCTTTCATGACATCAAGCTTGTGGGCTTGTACTTCCGGACCAGTGGTATTGTTTTGATCGGATGACTTCCCGAAGAATAGGCTTCTTCCAATAGGCAGCAGCTTTGCTGTTGAAAGTCGGCAGATATTCTTAAGCCTCCGGCAGTCATCAGCATTTGGATGCCACCATTGAGTTGTTTGCCAGCTGTTTGTTGATTGTCGGCGAGGAGCAGCTTGTTGGACGATGCCATTTAGCTATTTGTTATTCGTCCATTTGTTATTGGCGATTTGGAGCAGAAGTGACTGTGGCCATTGACTAGCTGTCAATTCTTATTGATGGTGTGGGTATTCATTTTCTACCCATCTGAAAAGATCGGCTCTGGCATTTGAGGCGAGGGATAGCTGATGAGTTCCAACCAGAGAAATTGTGGGTGATCATACATGACTCTACTGTGAACTTGCTAGGTGTAACACTACCCCCTCTCTTAGAGAGTTTGTCTCTGAACAACCATACTCCATATCAAACTGCTTTTCGTTGCCTTTGGTGAAACATGATCCGGTGTGCTGAAGTGAATTATTTAAAATCCTTGACATAGTGAATCCGAACAGACCATTTCGCTTCGACCAGCTGAGACATGCAAGGTCAATCGACCAATCAGTTTGCATATGTCCAGATGAGATATATGGCAGCAAGCAGAATCAATCAATCAGGTGTGGGCAGCTAAAACACTTTGCTTTCGTTTTCTTTCTTTGATGATCTGGTAAAAAGGGTGACCCTGTGTGCCCTTGAAACCAAATCCATCTTTCCCTTGATCCATCGTTCTCTTGATCTGGAAAATCATGGCCTCTTGTGCCCATAAAAACCAAATCTGTCATTTGGTGTCTTGCTAGCTGTTAAAAACCTTTAATAGGGAAAAGGTACTCATTCAAGTATTCATTTAATCCTGTTATTCTTTGCGGCCTGAAGATTGTATCTGTGATACTCATTCAACAGTCTCTTGTCATCGAAGTTCTCATAAGGTTCCTCAGTCCAATCTGCTTCTCCCAGATTTCCCTTCTACTTGACCAGATATAAAACCCATTTCTGTTCCTTGCTGTACCTGCTGCCCATAATCTCTTTGACTTCATAACCCATTTCATACTTGTAGCTATCCACATCATAACCAAGCTCATGTGCTTTGTTAGCAAGTGCTGCTGCCAGTGCAATGGGATAGTTGGCGAGCTGATAGGGTTCGATGGATGATACATTGAAGGTATTGTGAATATGCCATCGATTTGGTAACTCAAGCTTAATAGCAGTGGACCAGAGTAACTTCGAGACCTTGAAGGGTCCACAAAGCATTGCATCTAGTTTCCTCGATGGTTTTCTAGTTTTGAGGTTCTTCCCATGTAGCATATCTAAATCACCAACCGAATACTTTGGAGATTCCTCAGCATACCTATCACGGTACTTCCCAATTGTCTCCCATGCTTGCTCTAAGCCCTTACGGCAGAGTGCCTGCATGCTGGTCATCCGGTGAACATAATTTGTAGATGCCAGATTCTTTGCTTCTGCTTCCATGGGCAAATCTGTTTGAGGATCAAACACAAAGTTTGCAAAGAATGGTGACATTCTTGTAGCTGTAGTCAGAGAGTTAATGTAAGTATACTCTGCCATTGGTAACATCTCGGACCAGTTATCCTGATTGTAGTTGCAGTAATTCCGCAGGTAGCATTCCAGCATTTGGTTGACTGTTGCCGTTTGCCCATCCGTTTGAGGGTGGAATGGCGAAAACATCTTTAACCTAATGTCAAGTGCTTTTACCATCGAGGATAAAAATAAGGAGGCGAACCTAGAGTTCCGATCTGATGCTATGTTCGATGGTAGACCATGGAATCTCCATACTTTTTTCAAGCAGATTTTGACAAGGTCTGTAGCTCTCTTCTGTCCATCTTTCAATAGAATGAATTGAGCCATTTTCGTAAATCTGTCAACAATTACCTATACCAATGAGTATTTGCATCAGCAAAAACCAAATTCTCTTCATTAAATTTACTTAGCTTATTGTATCCACAAACTCAAAAAGATGAAATCGAGGTTTCCCTGATATATGTCATTGCTTTGAGATTCCTGAGTACTCATTGAGTTGTTGTGATGCTATTTTTATGCGTCACGATCCATTTACCAACTTTTGCGAATGTGATAATGTGTACTTCACGAATGGATCACACTTCCTTTGAGAATATCACAAATCATCTCTCGGCATACTTCTCCATGATCCAATTCAACCGGTCAACGCGATGATGATGATGCTCGCTCTGTACGTTTAATAAAGGCTGTAGTTCTTGTTTTAAAGATCACTTATGGCTTAATTTGACCAATGATAGTTACCACATAGACGTGGTTCACAATATTTAATATGTTCATACAAGATCATTCAGTAGGTTGCAGTTGTGCAACCATCACGGGAGGTTTTCGCATCATCACAATTATGATTTCACCTGTTTGAAATCAGAATTCCGTAAACCATCAGTTGCATTACATTACTACTATTATGATATATCGACGAAACCTAGAACATAGCACACAAAGCAAATCCTGAATCCGATCACTGACACCATTCCTAACCTCCAAGCAATATTGTATCTTCTACAATTGTACTTCTGTCGTCAAATTCCGCATTCCCAACACTGGTGACATTGGTGATGTTGTTACTGTTGCTGTCACTGCAGGGGATGGGCTGGCTGCTGCTGGTAATGGCAGACCCGCCCATAAGCAAAACAGCTGAGAATCACATGCAAGCTTCAGTAGCAGCAACACAGCTGCTGAAACGATTAAAAGCATTGTCAGGCTGCTACATCAGCTCCTCCGGGACATAATCAAGGAAGTCCTAGTTGAAGCTACACTGATTGTTTTGAGGTTGTGCCATGGCTGGGTCCATACCAGTCGAGTGGATCCTTCGGCAAATCATGCTGCGGATATTGTCTGTCTTTTTGGCTTGAATCTCTGGTGAGCCAGAACAAAAATCTGTGTCAAGGTGACAAAATACATCTGTGCATGCATTATCAACCGCATGATCAATGTTTCTTGTATCCCACTTATGTTGTGCTCCACCTCCTGGACCAAATTCTGGCGGGACCCTAAATTCGCCTATTTTCAAGGCCTACAGACAAAGGTGGATGGCCATCTCAGTGAGGGCAATGAATGTCAGGTTTATTTTATCAATCAATGATCTATCTTCCATTCCCATTTGTCGTATGCTATCGAAGTATGTCTGGTGAATGAGATCCACAATATCAGTCACCACAAATCAAAACTTGCACTCCTAAATTGATCGTCAAGACAATGATTAAAAAAGAAAAAAGCTTTGAACTTACCTCATGAATGTTTGTGGGGCATGTAAACCTGTCCTTGGCCAATAGCCAGGCTACCATTGTCCGGATCACTGTAGGTGACTTCGTTCGATATCCATAAATAGAATCGATTGAAGACTTGCAGCGATATACCATTGTTGCACATGAGCAAATAATCATTGGGAGAGCCTGATACCTAGTGTCTGCGATGAAAATATTTGTTGAAATGATTCATTTACCACTGAAATTTAGGCATGCGGAGGGTCTGAGTTTCTCTGGGCTGGATCAATGCTGGCGATTTCCTCATACTACCAACCATGAATCTGGGTAATCTTCACCGTATTTGTGGCAAAGGGATTTTAAAACATCACATAATTGATGGCTATAGGCTTCATAGGTGCCATTACCATCGCTGGAATACCTGAAAGTGTTGTCTGGGCATTGTATTGTACGCCGACAATGAGACATGTTACTTCGTCAACAATGGTCTCATATCGTTTCAGATTTCGAGCATTCCATGCAGCCAAATGGTCCCGGCTTTGTTTGAATCCTTCCTCTTGTAAATATATGCATTAGCAGGCGAATTCAATCGTTTAGACGCTTAATCCAATACCTTCTTGGATGCCAGCGGTGCAAGCTCTTGTTCATCCTCCTCCTCCGAGACAAGATAGATCTCCTGATGCTCAGGATATAGGGGTTGCACCGAGGTAGAAGTTAATTCAGTTGCTGCGACTTGTTTTCCAAGTGTTGATGTGAAGGAATCTTTTGATGGCCGCTTATCCATTGCTTTCCTGAATGGCCGCCAAAGAGGCTAGTCATCGTATGGTGAATTGTCGTCTCAATGATCATTGTATGTGTCAGGTATCATGCAAAGATTGTCATCAAGATCCATGTCGTTGATATATCGTCTGCTTCTCCTGGTGCTGGAAGGAGCAGGAGATGTATGGCACCTGTGTGTCATGATTTAAAAAGGCAATGAGGAACAAGTATGAAACAATTAAAGGAGTGACGAAAGAAAATTTGAATGAAAGTATACTAAATGAAATAAAGCATTGTATAAAGAAAAGAAGGCATCAATATGATTAAAAGCATCGTTGGGATGCGTCTTTTTATCCTGTCAACAATTTTGGAATCTTGGCTTGTCCTGCCTCCTGCACTTCTAACTCCTTGGATGGATGGGAACTCGGAACTAAAAATGGCAGGTGATAAGCTTGCCGCAGGGTTGTTGATTGGCTTCTTTTGATGACAATCATTATCCCAACGAGCTAAAAAGCGTTCGCATTTCACTTATCTTTTGGGCTATCTTCTGCTGGGCCAAGATATCAGACTACCAATAACATGATAGCCATATATGGAGTCCTATCACTGCCACTGTGCCTTTTCTAAAAACAAGTATCTCAATGATTTATCTCAACATTGTGAACTCTCAACACAGCCCTTCATGCATGAATATGACTGATGTAATAATAAAATAAACAAAACACCAACAAGAGACCCAAAACCTCTCCAGAAAACTCCAAATTATCACCCATCCGTCCACTCTCCAAAGTGCCAGAAACATACCCACCCATAATGCAAATCCTTGAACGACCGTCCAGCCAGTGCATTCCATTCTCACGACGACTGATTTGTAGCTGGGCGGCTCCTTGTAGACTTGTAATTGAACAAACAACTGTTATGGGGGTACTGCTGCGTGTGTAGATGCAGACCGATATCGTGGTACTCGGTGACAATATAGTCCAACTTTGATGACTAAGATGAAGCTGAAGAAGTGGAGTTCAATGGTGGTGCGTCCTAGTCATTGGCGAGTGTATATGTATACAGGCATGCGCAGGGTACGGCCACTATCTAGAAATTGTAGGAGTCTTGAAGGTAGTCTTCTGAAGACTCGTTGTAAGATTGTTGCGAGGGATACTCACCGGTTTTGCAAAAGTGGAAGTAATCGTCCACAAGGTTATTGTATCGCAAAAACCTGTAGAGGATCTCGAGGTGAGTGTCCTTTTGGCAATACTGATTCAAGTAGGCGGCGTTGTAGATAATGATATCTTCACGTGCGTATTGGAACATGAATACTAATATGATATTCTTAAGGTAAAAACATAATAATATTTCAGGTGGTTTTCTGCTGTTGTTGTTCTGACTATGGATTGCTGATAGAGCTTGATCATTTTGTTTAAACAGGAGTTTAAGGTGGTCTTTGATAGGTCAGTATTTCCAGTCAGACGTATATCAGTAATGCGTGACTGTACTTCTCTATCACTATCATTTGTGTGTACAGAACTATCTCGATAACACTCCGTCCACCGAAGCTGGTGTTCGCCCAAAAACCGATCGTTGTAACAGAGCTGATCTCAGTAGTTTGTTTGTGGAGAGTTCCGTTTGACAACATGTGGAGGTGTGAGCTCCCACCAAGCATCCCAAAGGTTACCCTGAATATAACGACGTTGCTGACATGCATATGGGACCATTACTTCGTATTTGTTATCTTTCTTCTGCATGAGTGGAATAGTGATCAAAGATTTAATGAGCTACCAACCCATACTTTGCCAAGTACGTAGTGTCATTACGTCTTATCCGTATTTCAAGAAGGGTGGTGCACTCTCTCTGCTATTGCGTTTGCAAATGCAACAGTGCTGGGGTTCGATACTGTAGATCCAAACACTTATTATTTAGGTAGAATCAACAGCCAGAGTGCAGTGAACTTATCTCCGTTGATTACGGGTCTCGGGAAGATAGTAAAGTCCCTCATTCTAAGATAATATCGTTTGTCCAACCATTCTCAGGGAACTTGATGTAGTTTCCAATCATAGTTTTTATCCCAATATTAGTTTGATATGAAGTAACACTGGTCTGATCCGTAATGCACAGCTGACTTGTAGGTCTCTGCGAGGCTATTATGTTGGTTTGGCAGTATGGTTTGGTGTGTCCTATACCCTGGCCAGCTCCGAAGGAATCACCCCTCAGTCACTGTCAGATCGAGTGTGCGTAGTGTCTTCATGTGGATTAGCTAGTCCACTGTGCTAAGACGCGGTATTTGAGCTTGGAATATTATGGAAATTTCATCTGGCTATGTTGGGCCTTCCGCTCACACATCAGTAGACATCCTAAGGGGTGTATCGTCAACCATATAACAAAAGTCGTCACATGGTGAGCCTGGGAGACTAAACCTGATGTACCTCATATGCATAATAAGGGAAAACCCTGAACATTACCCCCCTCTCAAGCTCTGGTGACCTCAACAGAGTACTCCAACGTAAGATGTGATCTTTGCAATATATACCACTCAGACAGAGTATACTATAGGTATAGCTACTTCTTTTTATGGATAAAAATAAAAATAATAATAAAAATAAAAATAACCTCCACTAAAATCAATGCGGTTTGAGTTTAACATAGAAAAAGGATTTTTCATTTCCTTCTCTTTCGTGCCTTATTTTCTGGTTTTTTCCACCCTTTGTCTTTCTCAATCTCAGGATGATTTGGGTAGTAGTGATGTATCAGCTCGGGTGCTATCTCTTGAAGATGCTCCTAGGATTCCCATGTGTTCTCGTCTTGCGTATAGTTCTCCCACTTCGTAAAGAAAACTTGTTTTTGATGATCGTTGTCCATGGGTCCGCTGGCAATGATTGCCTCTGGAATCCATCCTTTGTTATCTGCCTCAACCGGGTATATCACTCATTCCTTGACATCTCCTCTATATGGTTCCAGTAGGGATACATGAAAAGCGGGATGTATTTTCCAGGTGTCTGGTAACTTCAATCGACACCATCTCTTGTTACCTCCTACTTTAGTGATCTGGAAGAGTCTGTACAGTTTGTCTTTGAGTTTTCGACATTGTCGTTTTGTACAGATGTTTCTTCCATCTAACATTACCCAGTCGTTGACATTGTATTGTGGAGCCGGCTTCGTTTTCCTGTTGTAGTATTCTCCCATTTTCTTTCTTGATTTTTCTAATTGACTTTCCAGGTTTCGATACACATTCACCATGTAGTGAGCATATAGTTTGGATACAGCGTTATTGAATAGAACTTCTGTTGGCCAGTTCGTACGTGGTTCGTTACCATAGTTGGCATAGAATGGTGTTATCTCAGTGGTTGCATGTTGTCACGGTTGTGTCGAGTGAGGATCGAACAAGGAATAAGGATCGATGAAGGGGAAAGGGAATACGAAGGGAAATCAGGTTTCGTTGGAAGGAATCAGGTTTCGATAGAAGGAATCAGGTTTTGTCGGTTGCGTTGTAAATATGGCGTGGTGGTTATGGCGTAGGCCGCGGGTTGAAAGGGTTGCGTACATAGTTGGGTGGAGTTAGGATGTATTTTGGAACGAGTGAGCAAAGGTGACAACGGTCGCGTTAACTGTATATAAGGATGATGGATTTGCGGAGGATAGGTTGGTTCTTCACTCGTTCTCTAGTCTACAAAACAATCAATAGCTTTGGCACCAACCATTGTTCACTTCTGTGATTCCGGAATTCGAGTCTCTTGCTTGTTACGCAGTACCCGCGATCACTGCACTCCGCACAACACCTTTTAGTTTGGTTTTTATAACCCCTAGAACTCCGAGCCTTGAACCCTTGACACATGTCTTGAATTATTATATGCATATTCCGCCATAGACAACATTTCTGACCAGTTGTCTTGTTCGTAATTGCAATAGGTTGGTAAGAAATGTTCGATGGTTTGGTTTAGCCGTTCTGTTCGTCCATCTGATTGTGGGTGAAAGGCCATTGACATGGATCGCTTGATTCCTAAGACCTGATATAAATCTGCAATGAAGTGCCCTGTAAATACTCCGTCTCAATCGGATACTACGTCTAGAGGTAGACCATAATGTTTCCAAATGTTTTCCCAGATCAACCTAGCTACTACTGCTGACTCCCTTTTTGCCGTTGGTATAAAATGCACCATTTTGGTAATTCTGTCGACCACTACCATTATGTTTTTGTTTCCGTTGGATTGTAGTAGGTCAGTGATTAAGTCAACCAATATGTATGTCCATGGTGTTGATGGTAGTTCGAGTGGATGTAATAGCCCATGTTTGGCGTGTTGTAGACTTTTTGTTCTTTGACATGAGTCCCAGTCGTTGCAGTAGGCTCTGACTTCGTCTTCCAATTGAGGCCAATAGAAATTCCTGGTGATGAGTTCCATTGTTCTTTCCCTTCCAAAATGTCCTACTATTTTTGTATTGTGTTCCTTTTTTAACACTTTTGTTCTAAATCCTTCTGGCACATATTGCCTTCCTTTCCATGTTAACATTCCATCTTAGTCTATTCCTAGCCTTTCATCTGTGTGTCCTGTTGCTTCCACTGTTTTCTGTATCTTCTGATACTCTTCGTTCTTTTTGATTTCTTCCTTCTATTTGGTTTGAATTTCAGGAGTTAGTTTCTTTATCGAAAAACCTGCCAATATCATTTCTTCATTGTCTTCAATGTCTAGTGCACTTATTGATGTCCAGTATTCGTGGCCTAGTAGAGGATTGTTGTTTGTGGCAGTTGTACTCCCCTCTCAAGCGATGAACTCCGGGCATCGTAATAAAGTGTTGGCTTTTCCATTTTCTGATCCTTTTCAATAGACTATTTTGAAGCTGTATTCTTGTAGCACCTCAGCCCATCTGGATTGTCGTCGATTCAATTGATTGGTATCTTTAATATATTGTAAGTTCATGTGATCGGAGTATATAATTGTTGTATTAATTGCTCCTTGTAAATAGCATTGCTATTGTTTCATTGTACAGACAATGGCCAACATTTCTTTATCGTATATTTGGTAGTTGATTTCGGCTGGTGAAAACCATTTTGATATAAAGGCTACTGGATGTAGTTTGCCGTCTTTAAATTTCTGGAATAGAACTGCACCCATTGTGTAGTCCAATGCATCGGTTTCTATTATTGCTGGTCTATCCTCTTCGTAATATCTCAGAATGGGGGTGTTTTCTTGGAAAAACAGTATACATATCTTGTAATATGCCGCATTTTGAGCTTCTCCAAAAACAAAGTTTTTTCCATCTCCTTTCAACATATCTGTGATAGGGGCGACTATTCCGGCATATCCTTTGATACGGCATATCCTTTGATAAATCTTCAATAGAAATTCCAGAGTCCTTATATAATTTGTATTTCTTTCTGTGTTTTTGGCATCGGCCAAGTAGTTACTGCTGTACTCCTGTATGGTGCCATTTTAATCCCTTTCCACTGACAAGGAATCCTAAAAATTTGACTTCTTGTTGATCGAATTTGCATTTGTTGATTTTAACCACTAGTTCATTGTCTTGAAGGACCTGAAGTATTTTTCCAACATACTCGTGATGTTCTTCTTTGGTTTGTTTGGTGGCTATTATGACATCGTCGATATAACAGACCGTAACATTGTCATCTTTTCCCAAAAATGGATGTAGGATACCATTCATCCATCTCTGAAATGTTGCTGGAGCATTTGTTAATACAAATGGCATTACCATGTATTCGTAAGAACCGAACTTTGTTCTAAAGACTCTTTTCCATTCGTGCCCTTTTGCCATTCAAATTAAATGATATCCTGACTTCATATCCAGCTTTGTTACGAATGTGGCCCCTTTCATTCAATTTTGTAGTTCGTCTATCAAGGGTAGGGCTGTTTTGTCTTGGATTGTTAAGTCATTGAGATGTCGATAGTCCACACAGAGACGTAGGCCCTGACCATTAGGTTTTGGTACAAACAGAATAGGGCTTCCTGCTTGTCCTGGGAATGGTTGTATTTTTCCTTCTTTGATCATTTTAAGGATGTATTCTCGCAGTAACCTTTCTTCTTCTCTGGATAATTGGTAAATTGGTTTCACTTTTATTTGGCTGTCTGTCGTTTTCAAGTTTATCTCATGGTCATGAGGTCTGTGCTTTGGAAGTTTTTCCGTTTCATGTGGGTCGAACAGGAGTAGCCATTTGTGATGCTGTGGTGCAAGTTTTTCGGCAAGTTGTTTTGTCACACCTACTATTACTGATCCAATAACAATTGCATCGTTACAAAAGACTATCATGTCGTCGTAGGTTATTTCCCATTGTGGATGTTGTTTGCCATGTCCATAGCATTTGTTACCACATTCCATAAAATGACGATGACCGTAGGTTGTTCCTTGCGCTTTGTGTTTTTCCAACTACCAGACAAGTATTAAAACGTCGTAGCTTTCTGGCATTTTGACAACTTCGAAAGTTTCGAGTGATCGATGATTTCCGAATGCTAATTCTAGAGGGATAGTGTATACTCCTGGGAGATTTACCTTATTTCCTCAAAAATCTTTTGCTCCAATTGTGTGCTTTCTTCCTACCACTGGTATTTTGAATGCTTTTCCAGTTTCCAGTGATATGGTGAAAGACGTTGACCCCAAATCTAACATTGCACCGAAGGGGAATTGGTTACTTACCCCTGTACCATCGTCATAATCCATAAAAGATTTGTAGATTGGTCTTTTGCCCACACTTGTTTGCGGTATCTTAGGTATCTTTTGAACTTCATAATAGACAAAGTCGTTGCATGTGTTTTGTCACTTGCTTGAGGTATCTTCCTCCATTGGGGGTTGTTTGCGTTTCGTAGCCATCCTCTCGTCAATGGCAGGGCCTGAATAGGTCCGGTTTAGTTAATGGGGTTTTTCTTATACTTATGATTATTCCAAATGCGCAACTACCGTCCAGCGGTTTCGTCTCTTCCGGACTCTTCAAGGTTGGGACCGGTAACTATATAAAGGCTTTCTCCTGCCTGATCACCAAAATCCTCCATTTTTCAATCCGATGAGCTTTCTTCTTGGTTTTACAAATCTTTCTCTTTATCTTCACTGTTATCGTCATTTGGCAATTCTCCTTCCGATGTTGGTACTTGTGCCTCTTTTTCTTTATCACTTTCAATTTCATAATTGTCGATCGGTTCGTCTTCTAATTGATCGAATGCTCCTACTTTCAACTTTTGGTAGGTCTTTGGATTCACATTGTCTGCCGATCTGATCGTGACCATGATTTTCTGAAAACACTTCATCGTTCCCTGGGCTCCTTTTCAATCTGAATGCCAAGCGCATCTCAAACATTCTTCTGCTGCTCTTCATCTTCGTACTTCTTCCTCAGGAACTTCTTCTATCATTTGTTTATATGTTTTTCCTGCCGCGCTTTTGAACTCTTGCTGTGTTTGTTTGGAGTTATTTTGAGTTCTATTTGTTCTCGTCTGTGGTCTGTTTTCGAATCTGGGTGGTTTCCTCAACCCTTGTTTCTTCTGAATTGACCCTGACTCGGAAACTCATCTCGTTGCTTTTGAGGTTCCCCTCATAATTCCTAAATTCCACTCAGTCGCTTGCCATACTTCCATGTTGTTTGCGGCATTTATGATGAGTTCCCTCAGTTCTTCGTCTGTTTTATCTGCTGGATTCACCATTGCCAGCTGTTTGAAGATTTGTGGTGGTAACCCCTTCATAATCATTGTTCGATAGGCTACTCCCGTAATCTTTGCTTTGACATTTAAGGCATCGTATTCCATCATCATGTCTTGGATGTTTCCATTGTATCGTACATCCAAGATTGCTTTATACGCCGTTTCCTGTTGAAATCAATTCTGAAATCTGGCGTATATTGCTCCCCTGTAGGCTGACCAACATCGTTCGTGTTTTCCGGCACTGGCTTGTGTTGTGCATTGCATGTGCCATGCCAATGCATGTTTATCCATTCGACCTCTACAATATTGCAGTTTGATTCCAGGTCTGGTGAACAGATATGGTTGATCCGCAATGTATGTTTCCATGCACATCCAACAAACGTCAAAATTCTTTATGCTTGATTCTGTTAACATAGGCGGGTCTGGCAATTTGATCCTATAATCTCTTGGCGTGGTTGTCACTGTTGCGTGGCCCGAGTTCTTGATCGTGACCTTTGTCTTCTGGATCCTCAGTGACTTGGAGGTTCTGATGGTGGTGGGTCCCCTCCGGTGCCTCTTGGTGGTGGTGGTGGTTCTTCCTGATTGCTATTAGGTATCGATTCACCCCTATTCCCACTTGGTCCTGGCTCTGGGTCTGCATCCCCTGCATCTGTTCCTGATCCTTCTTGCAGTTCTGCCCTAGGGGCGACATCCAAATCTGGGATAGGAGAAATGCTTCTGTTTTTTTCCTCCGTTCTGAGTTGCCACTGTTGCACCCTTTAGATTCTGCCTCTTCTTTCTGGTATTGTATTAGAGAACTTAGCCTCTGCTACGGCTTATGTCAGGCCGGTGGTTTGATCAGCAATTTCATTCACTCTCCTGATTATGGTTTTCAGATCTTCTTCGTTGGGTACTTCTTCCCTTACAAAATTTTCCAACGTATTTATCCTTTTCTGTCAGGTATTGTGCGAAATTGTCAATGCTGCTTGCTTTAACTTGATTTGACTTTGCTCTGTTTCGCAGTTGAACATTATTTCTTTCAACTTCACAAACTCTTCCGTTGCTTTTGTGATAATCTGCTGAGTTTGTTCCTCAATGGCATTGATCCCTGTCCTTGCTTCTTTGAGGACAAAATCAAGTGCCTGTATCTGATGGTCGTGCCCCTCCAGCACCTGAACCTTTATTATTCTGTTGGTTTCGATTGGCTGGGTGAAGATCTCGCAGTCCCGTCGTATGTCGTCGAATTCGACTACGATCACTTCTGTTTCGTTGTTGCAACTGTTGATTAGGTTCTGTATGTCGTAATCCAGACATGACACTCATGCCTGGATGCTGTCTGTCATCTCGGTGTCTTCGTCCTTGGTGATCTCTCGGTACTGCAGACGTATCTGCTGGTAGTGGTCCTGTATCCTCAGGACCTGGTCGTGTAAGGGCCTGAATGCTGATGCGGTAGACTTGGTTACGGTGGTGGATACGGGTGCCAATCGCCCCGCTCTGAAGATTTGTCGGAGCTTGGCAGTCGCCATTAGGGAATTGTTGTGACGGGAACATATATGGTCCCAACAATGTCGCTCTTTCTAGTGCTGTGATTGCTAACTGTTGGATGTGCCTGCAACTTTTGCACTTATTGTTGCAGTACTTGGGACAATGTTCTGGGCAACAGTTTAGAATATAGGTTTTGTTGTCCTTTTGGATGTTAGCAGCACAGCAGGCGTTTATATCGCACACTTCACAGTTCATGAACTTTGAATTTCGGATAACATCTGAAATTTAATAGTATTACAGGGGTACTCCTGCGGGTGTAGAGGAAGACTAATATTGTCGTACTCGGTGACATTATAGTTTAATTTTGATGACTAAGATGAAGGTGAAGAAGTGGAATTTGATGGTAGTTTGTTGTAGTGGTTGGGGAGTGTGTATGTATACAGGCATGCACAGTGTACAGCCGCTACCTAGAAATTGTAGGAGTGTTGAAGGTAGTCTTCTGAAGACTCATCGTAAGATCGTTGCGAGGGATACTCGCCGGTTTTGCAAAAGTGAAAGTAATCATCCACAAGGTGATTATATCGCAAAAACTCATATAGAAATTTCAGGTGAGTGTCATTTTGGCAATACTGAGGCAAGCAGCCGGCGTTGTTGATAATGATATCTTCATGTGCGTATTGGGACATGATTACTAATGATATATTCTTAAGGTAAAAACTTAATAATATTTCAGGTGGTTTTCCACTGTTGTTGTTCTGCCTGTGGATTGCTGATAGAGCTTGATCGTTGTGTTTAAACAGGAGTTTAAGGTGGTCTTTTATAGGTGAGCATTTCCAGTCAGACGTATATCAGTAAGGCGTAACTGTACTTCCCTATCACAATCATATGTGTGTATAGTACTATCTCGATAACACTCAGTCCACTGAAGTGGGTGTTCTCACAAAATCTGATCGTTGCAACAGAGCCGATCTCGGCAGTTTGTATGCGGAGAGTTCCGTTTGACAACGTGTAGAGGCGTGAGCTCCCACCAGGCATCAAAATGGTTATCATGCATATTACAACTTTGCTGACATGTATATGGACCATTACTTCGTATTTGTTATCTTTCTTCTGCATGAGTGGAATAGTGATAAAAGATTTGATGAGCTACCAACCTATACTTTGCCATGAACCTAGTATCATTGCCTCTTATCCATATTCCCCGAAGGGTGGTGCGCTCTCTCAGTTATCGCGTTTGCAAACGCGCCAGAGCTAGGGTTCGACAGTCTAGATTCAAACACTTATCTTTCAGGTAGAATCGACTACCGGAGTGCAGTTAACTTATCTCTGTTGATTACGGGTCTTGGGAAGATAGTAATGTCCCACATACTATAATAATATCGTTTGTCCAACCATTCTCGGGGAACTTGATCTAGTTCCGGATCATAGTTTTTATCACAGTATTAGTTTGATATGAAGTAACACTGGTCTGATCCGTAATGCACAGCTGACTTGTAGGTCTCCATGAGGCTTTTACGTTGCCTTGGCAGTATGTTTTGGTATATCCCATGCCTTGGCCAGCTCCAAAGGAATCACCACTCAGTTACTGTCAGATCGATTGTGCGAATTGGCTTTACGTTGAATAGCTAGTCCACTTTGCTATGACGCGGTATTGGAGCTTGAAATATTATGGGAATGTCACCCGGCTATGTTGGGCCTTCTGCTGACTCATCAGTAGACATCCTCAGGGGTGTATCGTCAACCATATGATACGAGTCATCACATGGTGAGCCTCGGCGACTAAGCCTGATGTACCTCATATGCATGATAAGGGAAAACCCATAACAACAACCCGTAGTGGGAGGATTCACAATGTGATCGTGCTCACGTAGCCAAGCCACATCCTCATCAGCAGTAATATTTTGCTCGTGATCAGCAAAGAGACCAAGAGCACAGTTTCGGATGACTTCAAGATATTGCTGCTGCCTGATGATCCTTCTTTGAAGCTTTCCTTCAGACTACTGGAAGCCTGTTTTCATTGTCGGAAAGCTTCCTGGATTTGGGCGCCGTGTCTCAGCATCATCATCCGAGTCCTCCCCAATATCGTTGATCATATCCTCGGCTGCAGGTGGGAGGATATCATCCAGCGGCAGGTAGCTGCGGCCACCACACAGAGGCATCTGGGTACCAGATGTGCCATCGGCTTGTTAGCCACGATAAATGACGCAAAAATTCGTTAGGTTGTTTAATTTTATTGCTAACTTAATCCATCTGGCAGCAGTATTATTATCGAAGATTGGGGTAACATTACGGGCATGTGGACCACTATCTCCATCAGGCTCCTCCTGGCAGCCGCAAAGCACTCCGATTTTCCGGCTGGGGTCTGGCAGACCAGCGATTGCAGCATTCACGATTGACAAAATCGACATATTGACAATTGATTTAACTATCCCAAGTATCGTTTCATCATCCCCAAGCCAGTGCCATGAGAATAGCTGAGTATTGTTTTCACCCACCCTGTTTCCAGCAACGTCAGGATCCACATAGGTGATGGTAAAGCTAAATGGCTGGACAAGCAAATCGGTCAAGGCATCGCAATGAACTGTTATTGGAGAAGATTTGTGCCCTGGGGTTTCTTTCTCGTCATCTTCTGTATCCACACATCATCAGGAAGAGCAAAAGAAGCATTGGAGTGCTGAATTACATACCAACGTGGACAAATTTCCTCTTCTTATTGGCATTTTGTTAATCCTATGCGTCCTTTGGCGAAGGCCAACCTCTGCAAACTCGTCAAGTGCTGCCTTGAGCTTCTGACCATCAAGGATAGTCTTGTCTACCTTGTACGGTTTCTAAAGCGGTATTTTAGGCGCCAGATCAATGATTTGAACAACGCAACGATTGATCAAATGATTCCATTGTTTGTGGCTGGCGCCTAGCTTGTTGCTGATGCTCATGGACTGGGCAATCACCCAAATGCGCTCTCTCACTTTATTATCTTTCTGTTGCATTGTCAAGCCGCCCTTCTCCTGCCAAATCCCCATTGTTTCTGATGCCCTTTGGCTGACTCCAACACCGGTATTCGCGGCCCAGAGGTGAATTCATTGAGTCGGCATCTGGATTGTATCAGCATCTTCAATGACTGATTTTGACAACCAGATGGCCATCTCATTATATTTTAGGTTCTCAACGATGGTCAATGTTTGAGTGGTGGATATCAGATATTTGTTACTCTAAACAAATGTTGTTAGTATTGAATATATCGTCAAGGGTAATGCAATGCAGTAGCAGAGGTGAGTATGGTGTGTCGAAGGTTCTGGAAATTGTAAGTAAGGTGGGCAAGCAAGGCGAATATATATGTGGGTCATCTTGATCTGGTGACATCATCTTGACTGCTATTCAGCTAGGAAACAATTTGTTTAGTATCACCCAAGTACTTTGATTTATCGACTAAACACCTAAATTCATCACAAAGACAACTAAAAGCATGCTCTGCAGTCATATCTCACTCGTTTGCCTTTGCTCCAGTTCTTGTACCCCGCGATGACATCGCTGGATCGGTATCTATAGAGAATGCACGTTCATACAAGGTACAAACTCAACAAATAGTGACAACCATAAATTTGGCAATGGGTATAGGAGCGTCTTGTGACTTGTGAGGGTGCAAAACAATTGTAGCAATGAGCTGAATGCAGATGCGGTATGCATTTTGGGATCCAAGTGATGCTGAAAATGGGAGAGTGATCAAACACTTTGCAAACATGTGAAGGAGGATGAGAGATATCCTACGACAGTGGTAGGACCCCTGTTTGTAAAAAGTAAATCAAGGTGCGGCTGTTTCCAAGAACCAGCCATTAGCGTGCAATGGTATGAGCAGCTAAAAAACCGTCGGAATCCTTTTTAACATTGTTGCCACATTATATTTTTCTAACTAAACATGGATATTCATCAACAGTGATTTTACTGCTCAAAGAAGTACTCCTACATCAGCGGTTACATCAAATACCTCCCTTGTGACCACAAAGACAGGATTGTATATGTATCAGCCGAATGACTGCCAGATGATGGTTTTGCGATCAAGCATGATAGTTTTCCACTTCCATTCGTTCATGAACCGCATCGCGACATATTTCTTCATTCTTCCGACGATGATTCCAGCAATTCAGAAGCTGACAACCACAATACGTGTGTCGATGCAGAGCAACCTGTAGCTCGGACTGGTATATATGGCACTCCACACTTGGACAACCATTCAGCAGGCAAGCTTATTGGCAACAAGTATTACGATATCTTCAATGATGAAATAGATCCATGGTCTCTGTTTTGTGGCGAGCAGGTGTATCGATTAGCGTACTGCTGCGTCAAGCACAACTTGAGTAGAGCTGCTATCGATGAGCTTTGCAGGAATGCTACAAAGGCAACCGTCAGCAACTTCACTTCATCCCACACTGTGTTCAAAAGATTCAATGAAATGTCCTACACTATGGGTATCGACTCTTGGAAATTGGGCAAAGTGTGTTGCAATTGATTGGCTGATCCAAGCAACCTTCACGATGATGATTACACGCGTTTCCTCCATCGCAATTCTGTTGAATGGATCGAGTTCCCCATGCAACAGCCTGCGTTCAGGGAACATATGTTGTATGCTCCAGCAAAGAAATTAAATGAAGCTGAAGAACGTATCCACTCAGAGGTGAAATCAGGTGACTGGTGGTGGAATGAACAGGTACATTAATTGAATTTCATCGTCACTAGGATGATTTTAACAACTTGAATAGCTATGGCGGCCTCTTGGAGCTACGATTATCCCTGCATTTGGCAGTTCAGGCCAGACGCATCTTACAAACTATTCAGGCAACAAGAAGGAATGGCCAGTATATTTGAGTCTTGGAAACATCAACTTGACTATTAGATCAAAGCCTTCGAGCCTTGCAAGCATCCTTGCTGCCCCTCTTCCCGTTCCTCCCAAATATCACTTTAAAGGACATGGAAAAACAACTGCCATGAAGGAACAACAAATCCATAATTGCGAAGTTTTAAAGAAGGTCTTTGAGCTTATTTTTCGTCCTATAGACACCCTTTTCAACACTGGGAAGCTTATGCTTTGTGCGGATGGTGGGATGTGGCAATGTTATTCTGTAATCTGTACATGGATGGCTGACTACTTCGAAAACATTCACTTGCACTCAATCAAGCAGCCTCATTGTCTGGTGTGCAATGAACCGAAATTGTCGTTTGGAGAAGGAAATTCATCGTCGTGGCAATTGAGAGACTATTGGCTATACTTCCAAAAGATGCCACTTGCGACTCAGGGAGATGCGATGGAGAGACGGGAAGCAAGACAATATCTGGAGGATTAAGCAGTTGGAACCTCAGAAGGCATTATCTGGAATATTAACAGCATCTCCCCAATGACTATTATCGTATTGAATTTTCTTCATACCATCTATCTCGGTATGCTGAATCATTTGATGGACTGGGTGACGTCCTTTCTCGAACACCTTTCCACGATTGACAAATTCAACCAGCACTGGGCCGTGATGCCTCCATATCCTGGCTTCTCAGGATTTACCCAGCCATATAGCCAGGTGATGCAATGGAGTGGTAAGGAGATAAAAGCACTCAGGCATGTAATTGTTACAGTTTTCGCTGCCACTCTTTCTAACCTTTTGGCAAGCCAAACGATTCTCTTCACAGAAGCCCTGCTGTACATCAAGAAATTGGTGTATTTTCACCTTATTGCACAGTACTGGTACCACACTGAAGCCACAATCGAGTACATGGAGAAGTATCTGGAGGAGTTTCATTGTCGCAAAGATGTTTTGAGTCGATTCCACAGTAGTAAATCTTCAAAGAAGGTCTCGGAAGCCTTGAAAAAGCAGCTTACTTTGGACAAACAGGAGGAACAGGAAAATGACCCTGCTTGGAACAATCTGTCAGCGGCTGCAAAGTGTCATTGCGTCAATGAAGATAAAATGGAGATCGGGTCAGAAATTGCACAACATCTTGTCGACAAATCGGATTTCAACTTTGTGAAGATGCATCTCCTGAACCACTTCTCTGACCATATCCGCCAGCTTTGCAACCTCTCAAATGCAAGCTGTGAACTCCCAGAAAGTGTGATGATGGATCTTGAATAAGCGTACCAACAATTGAATCGTCATGAGGCAGCCTGTCAGATTTTGCGAACGAAAACCTGAAAGGAGGTGTTTCAATATTGAGAGCTGAATGCCAATGGTGTAAAACAACGTCCCAACAATGCAATGCCTTTAACCAATGTGCCTATCAAGCGAATGATGAAAAACCTGTGACCAGAAATCAAGACCCTTTATGACTTGGCTGAGTAGTGTGCAATGCCAAAAGGAGAGCTACAGAATCACATTGCTTGGTGTTTCAAGAGATTCGCCGACTTCACAGACTACGTCGATCAGGATCAGTATTTCAGGTATCTCAACGATGCAAAATACATTCTGTACAATGCAGGAGCAAATCCTGTGATATCTTTTGAATGTGACGAGCAGGCAGTTCACATAGTTTGTTGCACTGTGTCCACAAGGTGGAAACAGCATAAGCCACCAAGAAATGATACAGTACTTCTCTGGATGGGGACGAGTCTGGAGGGCCACTTCAAGTTGACTGCTGGACACATTCCCGCACGTCTGAAGTGTCTTTTCCTCATTGAGGTTGCTGAATCAAGCATTAAAGGGCTCCTTGCCTTAGTTCAGACGTTTGCAACAGGGCCAATACGTCAGACTGATGGTATGGTGATTGTCGAGGAGAGACATCGACATCTGATGCAACCATTGCATGATGGAATCTACCATCGTAAGCCTCTTTTCGGCATCGGAACGACTTATATTGTCCCAATTAGCATGATCCAAGAGGCTGTACAGCTCCTTCCGATGATGCCGCAGCCAGATAGTACGCTGTGGTACTTGAGCAACACAATTGAATTGAATGCTTTCAATTTATTTTATATGAAGATTATGCAATTCGATGCTTGAAGCAATCGTTGCAGCAATATATAGAAATCTGATTAGTATTTACTTTGGGTATCGTAATTTTGTTATAGGCATCATGTAAGCTTGTTTATAATCGATGTCTCAAGGGATTAAATAATTAAGAATACTCTTGAAATAAAAGAAACAGTTCAAAAAACCATTGAAATAATTAAAATCTATGGACCAATATAAAACAATTGTAGTAAATTGACTTAAATGACTGAACAAGTTTTCAAAATGTCGTGACAACGTGAACACATCGTTGAACACTTTGAAGCCTGGTGAAACAATACAAATAAGTCGCTTGGATTATTTGTGGAGAATATGGAGAAGAATTGGTGCATGGGAACCATTTTTGGAAAACAATTTCGCTTTTTGCTGATGTGCTTTGGATTTGGAAGGGGATGCTGGGCGGCCTCTTCTAGTGAGGATATTTGTTGAACATCGTGAATGCGTAGTTGATTTGGTAGTTCAATTCTATAAGCCCATGGACTGACAACCTCTGTGATTTAATATAGTCCAATACATTTCCTGTCAAGTTTCTGACAGGGTCAAAATGTCAATATATTTCGTACGTTCAGCCATACCTTTTCACCAACTTCCAATGGTATAGCAACTGTTCAAAATTTGTTGGCCTGTTTGGACTGTACGGCCTGGGCTGTTTTTATTTCTGCTCTGAGTTCACTGAAAAGTTGCTCCATCCATTGGGCCATCTGCTGGGTGTTTACATCACAAATATTATTTGGATTTTAAACTTGATGTTGGCCGAAGGTCATTCACAGATGAAAGCCGTGGTTGCCAAAAAACACAGAGCAATTGGTCATTTCCGAGGTATGATTGTTAGCTGCAAACACTGCCAATGGTAGCCACCTGACCCAATCGTCTTCTTGATAATTAACAAGGTTCCGGAGATACTGTTCCAATACCACATTGACTATTTTGGTTTGGCATTCGGTCTGTGGAAGGAATGCAGTTGACAGTCTTTGTTCGATTCCCAATCTTTCGCAGACGTGTTTCCACAATTCAGAGGCAAATTGCAGCCCTCGTTCAGACACTATTGTTTCGGCCAGTCTGTGCAATCTAAATACTTCTTTGACGGATATTTCTCCCAATTTCTTTCCATCTACTTCGTGAGTACAGGGTACCAGGTGTCGTATCTTCGTTAGGCGATTGACAACTACCCATACTGCGTTCAATTCTTCACTTTCTGGTAATCCGACTGTGAAGTCTATGTTCAGATCTTTCCATGGTTGCTCCGGCATTTCGAATGGCCGTTACAAGCCATGAGTCTTTCCATGGGTTGCATTGCTCCTCCGACAGGTATGCCACTTTTGTAGATAGCAATCCATGTTCGGCCTGATCTGATTCCATGAATGACTTTGGCTTAGTAAGTCATAAATTTGTGCTCATCTTGGATGTTCCACAACCCGTGGGTCATGGCATTCTGGGATCCACTTGAGATAATTTTCATCGGTTGGTTGAATTTATTGTAATTCGGAGACTTCTAGCGGTTTTTTCCTCTGTATGCCTAACTCTGGATATTGCTTGCATATATTTTTTGCTCAGTTCCACAGCACATCAGGATTTATTGAGTCGTTATTGAGGTTAATTCTTTCCATAAATGCTACTACCAGATTTTGGCGCAGTTCCTTGTTGAGGTTTTCTGTTTTTAACACCATTTGATGGGTATTTTCTGCCCCCCCCTTGGGCGGAATATCTCCTGGTATTCTTGTGAGTGCATCGGGTTTCAGACATTGTGTTCCTGGGCGGTAGACTATCGTGAACTGAAACCTTGACAAGTCCTTGGACCATCTAGTTTGTCTTCAATTCAGTAATGTAGACGTCATAAAATACTCCAAGTTCTTGTGAATAGTAAGGATCTTAATAGAATGTGCTGAACCTTCACATGCAGGTCTCCATTGTTCCAGGCTTTTGACTATCTCACCTAATTCTTGATCATAGATTTCATAATATTCCTTAGCAGGCAAATGTTTTTGCAGAAGAAGGCCACTGGATGTAGCACTCCTTGGTAGTCATACTGAGAGAAGACTCCTGAGGATATGTAACTTGAGGCGTCAGTTTCGATGACTCTAGCTTTTTCATAATCGAAATGGGCTAGCACTTGAGCCATTGAAAAGCCTCTTTTGAGTTCCATGAAAGCCCTTTTTTGATCTGGTCCCCAGTGAAAAGGTAGTAACTTTTTCATAAGTTTTGTTAGCGGTTGTACCACCCTGCTGTAATTCCGTATGAACTGACTATAAATGTTAGCAAAGCCTAAAAACTCTTGGACTTCTTTAAGTTTCTCCAGCGCGTCCCAGTTTTCAATTGCTTGGACTTTCTCTGGGTCCATTCTGATTCCATTTACTCCGACAATTAACCGTAGGTACTTGACTTCTTTCTTATAAAACTCGCATTTTTCTGCTATCAGGTACAGGCCGACTTCCTTGAGTGATGTCATTACTGCTCGGATGTATTCCTTGTATTCTTTCAGATTGTCGCTATAGATGAGAATATTATCCAACAAGCGGTGGAGAGTATATCCAAGAATGGTCATAACGTATCATTGATGAACTCTTCTAACGATGCAGGTGTGTTGGTAAGTTCAAAGGGCATGACAAGGAATTCAAAAAGTCCATTGCGAGTCCTAAAGACCGTTTTCCACTCATTCCCATCTGCGATTCTAATCATGTTATACACATCACGGATATCTAACTTGGTGTGATAGTGGGCCATCAAAAGTTTTAGCAGAGTTTCTTGTATCAATGGTAGGGGGTATCAGTTCTTTATTGTTCCTTCATTTATTTCTTGGTAATCAACACAGAGTCTTAAACCTCCCCTTGATTTTAAAGCGAAGAGTACCGGGGCTCCGCAAGATGATGAAGATGACAGGATGAATCCCTTGGACAAGGTCTATTCAATCCATTCTTTTAAAACTTGTAGCTCTTCTCAGGATAAGCTGTAAATAGGTCCATACGGCAGTGCAAACCCTTCTTGTAGCTCATTTGTGTGGTCCTAGGGCTGGTGCGGAAAGAGCATTTCCACGACTCCATTGTTGAACAGGGGTAGGATCTTGTGGTACTATTTGGGGATGACTTGTTCCAGCAGTTTTCCTTTTACATCATGGCTTTCCAAGGCTTTATTGATATCGTACAATATAATGATATAAAGTTTCAGCTCTTCCTTCTTGATTCTTGTCATAACAGGTGAGGCGGCTACTCCGCAGATGTCCAGCCTGGATTTATCCAGATCCGTTGTTTCTATGTGATTGCCCCACACCCATATGCTCGAATGGTGTTGGCAGTATTGTTGGCAGTAGCTGTATTCGAAACCAATCCTGCAACTTTGAAATTTGACTGTTACGTCGTGAAGTTGTACCTATGGTAGCTCCAACACTATCAAATAATGTTCAATCTTTGTTACAAATGCTGGTAGTTGCTCCTTATATAATCGTATTCCCATGTTCAACTTGGCCATGGTTGTAATGGTTCCTGATTTGATGGGCCTTCCATCGATAACCTCTAATACTCTTGACTCTCGTAATTCATTATCATTGAATTGATGATGGCGAACAAAATCGTTGTCCACAAATGCTATTCCCGTAGTTCCGCAGTCAAATACAGCATGCGTATCGATCAACCTGTCTCCAATTCTCTACGAACATTTCACAAGAAGATGCTTGCTTTCCATTAAAGACTCCTTGATTTCTGTACTGCTAATTGAGAACTGCAAAATTCTAATATGAGATTTAAAAACTGTAGATCAAGGAGAATCGTGTTCAGTGCAATGGCCATCTGTATTACACCATCTTAAACTTTTCCCGACTCAACTTTTTTTCCTGAATCTGCTTCCATCTCATTTCCTGCTGTCTTGAAAGGTGTTACCTCCACCTGTCCTGATGCTGCTTTCAATTTTCTCAGGTTCCATGCCACGAAGTGCCTGCTATCACCGGAGTACATACAAAGTTCAAATTCCCTTCATCGCTTGTATTCTTCTGGAGGAATTTGCTTCCCTTTGACTGCTGAGAGGTCCATTTGATCCGGGCCATGATATTCTGCCATGGTTCCTGCAGGTGCTATATCCGAGGTTGATAGAGCGGGTGTGCTGTTGTTTGTGGTTTCAGCCTTCTTGTCACCCCCTGAATATGTTCCTGATTTTTTTTCCACAGCTCGAGCGCAGATCTGTGAATCTCTTTTTCAGTAGAGTTGGACAAATTCTGAAAGGTTTTCCAGAATGTCACAATGTTGTAGTGAATCTTTCCAATTCTTCGGATATGCCCTGTCTTAGCACATTGACTTGGGGTACATCGTTCCAGTCAACATCTGACACGCATCCTTGAAATTCTGGGTAATACTGAGAAAATTCTTGTTCTTTGTGTTGAGGCTTAAGGTGTTCTTGATTGGCAGTGCCTTGTATGTCTTGATCTCCGAAGGCTAGCTGTAATAGGTCCAACAGTATTTCCAAAGATGGGAGGTCAAAATTACCTGTAATTCTACTGATATATGGCTGGATCTGATTTAATACGACATCTTCCAGCCGATTAGCTGCATATCACATCTTGGACTGCTTATCAATGAATCATGTTGGTTCATCTTCAATTTTCATTGCTAACGGTGCCATCCATTCTCGGAGTGCTGTCCTATCTTGTCCTGAGCATCAGAGAATTTCACTGCTTTCATGTCCCATGTCTCCACTACTATTACCACCATTCTGTGCGAGTGCAAGCACTCTTTTGACCTGATCCCGATATTGGTTTCTTTCTTCTATTATGTAAGAGTGTACATCCGTGTACGGCCTTGTATAAGAGTATAAGAGTAGATACGGTTGCAAACGTGGATATATGAATATAATAGAGTAGTATGTATGTAAGATTATCGCTAGAGTGCAATTGCACTCACGCCAAGTGACTATATCCTGGGCGGTTACCCGGCCGCCATTACATCATCCCCCCCTCTAGCTGCAGACCCCCTGGGCTGCCATACCCATACAAGAAATATGAAAGAAGTAAAGATCCAGACTCGTACGCCCTCGTACGGCCTCATAAATCCCGCTACCGATTGGTACCGCTCAAGTGTGACCTTTCGGTGGATCCGGTGCATGGGGAAACTCCACCTCCAGTGGTAGGTGGTAAAAACCCATGCTAACGCCATTTATACCGGGCTGAGATCCAATAAGAAGAGAAGAAAAGATAAGAGAAGTAGAAAGAAGGAATCGTCCAATTAAACCCAATAACCTCCGTTCCTCCAAGCCCACCTCTTGGAACCCAAGTTTGCGAATCCAAACCCATTGCTAAAGCAAGCATCGATCTCAGTCCATAGTTCCGAATATCCAAGCGGTCTTCCAATTTCTCCGAATCCAAGCCATTGCTAAAGCAAGTATCGATCTCAGTCCATAGTTCCGAATATCCAAGCGGACTTCCAATTTCTCCAAATCCCAGCCATTGCTCTGACGGCATGCCCAAATGTATTCTCAAGTTCACTTCCAGCTCTCCAATTCCAAACTTCCAAGCCCATGGCAGACTTCGTCGATGGTAGCTTCCGCGCTCGGCATTGATTGTATGTCTCATTGTTCAGCCCCAGATTGACTCATATATCGGCTATCTGGATTGTCTTCGTGGTTGACATTTGGTTGCCATTCGGCCTCAGATCCAATAGTGGCTTGTTGATTTCTATCGACTTCGTCTAGCCCTCGGTTGAATGTTACTAAGTCTGCGTCCTCCCGCAAAGGGTATCGTTCATTGATATATCTCCAGATTTCCGAGTTTGTGGAACCAGGATGTGAAAGTGCATGTAATTCCAGCGCTGTTGCACTCTTGGAAACTCCAGGAAGCTCGCATTGCTGCAGCCTCGTTCGTATATTCGATCGAGAGCCTAAGCTCACATCCCATTCCGACGTATCTAACTTGTAAGCATGTCATATGAAGATCATACTTACCACGTCAAAGTCCTCCAGCATTGAAGCCTGTATCGCAGCTTCGTACGTCTAACCTAGAGCTTCTGCTCTTGTCTTCTTCGTCCAATATAGGTGCGCATCCATTATGCCGCACATTCCGATGAGGTGCAATTCCGATAAGGTGCACATCCGATAAGGTGCACATTCCGTACTGCTTAATGATCCATATCTCCGACCTTGAACATCTCTTGCCGCCGGCGTATTTCCTCTGACGGGTTTGGGCCTCCAGCATGTTTCCTGGGAGAGCTCGGAGCGTCTCCTCCAGGCCGACTGCCAAGGTCTCTTAGATTGCTCTGCTCCATATTGACGTCTCGACAAACGGCTTCACAGACTCTCGGTCATTCTGTATACCATTCAATTGAGCCTTGTAAATAATCCAAATACTGTTAGCCTTGAGAACTACTCTAAACTTCGTTTCATGATAACTCCATTTTGTATGATATCTGATCCGGTAGCCATCTCGACTGTATGCCGGTAGCTCCATCGGTAGTCTTCGCTTCCATGATAAATCCTTGGCATCGTAATCATTGACTTCTTTGGTGTACATCACCGTAACGATGCTTCATGCCAGCACTTCCTGTGCCATAATCGTTTCTAGTAGGGGTCGTTTCTGAATATCCGGTAATGTTATCCCCCTCTTTGTGGTCGGAGTTCCGTCAACGACTCTCCAATTCTGATGCTGATCCTCGTATCGATTCTCGTGTCGATCCTAATTCCTCCATTTGCCATCGTGGTTCGATAAGTAAATATCTCTAGATCATAGCTGGGATCTTGATTCCGATAATTTCGTCGGTATGTCCTATATTTTCAGATCTGCGTATCTGCACTCAATTGCTAGTCTCGTAGCTTGTCATCTAAATAACACTTTCTTAAGAAAAGGGGGAATTCCAAACGTAACCTCGCCTTGTGATATAAGTAAATTGACTTATCGTCGTCCCTATCCAGCCATCTCTGTATGATGTTATAAGCACCACGGCGGTCCAGCTTCGTGAATATCCTGGCCTCGCGCACAAGGTCAAGCATCTCTGATATCAACGGAAGGGGATACCGATTTTTCACCGATTCTAAGTTGAGCGCGCGGTAATGGACACAAAGTCTTAGGGCACCATCCTTTGTTTTCTGCAAAGAGAATCGGTGCCGCCGCCGGCGGTGATGACTGCTGAATAACCCCATTGGCTAGGTTTGCCTCAATGTAAGCCTTTTTGGCGTCCTAAATTCGAACTCCGATAAATTGTAAATCCATCCATGACTATCCGTCTCCGGCGATTCGTTTCCGGGATGTGCAAATTTGCACTTGTACTGTCCACATTTCGTGGCTTTTCCTGTATCTCTGTAAGCTCCATAAAGGGCATCTTTACTGACCTCCATATAGTTAAAGTCCCATTCGACACAATCGCTGCTTCTCATCGCACTCCCGTGAACCATCCGGTGACATAACGTCCATCATAAAAATGACCACTCATCGATCCGTCCATATGGCATGCGATCTTGAGTCCAAATCCAGGATCCGGCTCTTGAGCCCACGATCTTATTCCACGCTATTTCGGGAATACCACTCCACGCCACCATATCAGATCATTGTAGAGCAATAGGCTCGTACGATCATAACCTCCAAAAAACAATGCCTCATTACGCCATGGTGACTGTTGCAGTCTCCGCTCGTGTGTTGAAAAATCTTCATTTTGTCAACCATCATTTCGATCGTCTTTTCATCAATTCGGGGGTAATTCATTGCGGTAAAGAATTCGTAAGTCGTATATGGCTTGTATAGCCTCTGCAGCACTATCGGTGCATTCAGCATTCCGAGTGCTTTTTCGTCACTCCCGCCGGTAATCGGAATGCTCGATGGCGATTCTTATCATATGTGAAACTCGTTCCTGATGTCCGTATGGGTTGGTATGACTCCGTAACTACTCCATATGTGTGTTAGCCAATTGTATGTGCAAAAGATGGAGCGGTAGTTGTTGCGGAATCCAGGAGGCCTTGTCATTAGCGGTTCGCCACAATAGGGCCAAGCCCCGCCGTCCAGTCACTCCTTTCTTGACTCGGCGAGCCGGTAGCAGTCATTCAAGGTTCCCATGTGGACGCTCTTCTCCCGCAACTACCGCCACTGCTCCCTGCTCGCCCATCCAGCGCCTGGGGCCTATCTCACTGACCATCAGTGATGCCTTCCATGGTCGCTCCCAGCAGCCCTGTACGAACTTCCACTCTTAGGAAGAACGTCCATCGACGACCCCCCCCTGGCCAATAGATAGTCCAAAGCAGTAGCACCAAGTAATTGTATATATATATGGAGTACAGCCTCCTTCAGAACGCGCCTCCTCCCTAGCCGTGATCCAGGTACATTCCTGGGGCATTCCTGATGCACTACCCGGTCCACTGCCACCTCTTCCGCTCACCCTGGGGTTCGCAGAGCCAAAAGTCGAATGCATTTGCAAGTCGACGTCAGGATTCCTGGACTTGTTCCAAGGTAACCCAGACACCAGCTCAACAGTGCATCCACCGCGGCTGCCACCATGTACGAATCAGCTCACTCAGTGAATCACGTACTTGTCTCACCCGATTGGGACTGTCTGACAACCAAACGTCCATTCCCACTTGGGGATACGACAAGTATCAATTGAACCTCCTCAAACTGTATATACATACGGAATCCGCAGGTCTCTGGAGAGTGCCCAGACAGTTCCTCCACCAATAGCCCCGTGGATCCTCAGATTCCCGACTATAAATAAACCAAATCATCTCCATCGTATTCGTAGTATTCCGCTTCGTATGCCATCGTATGGGCACAATTAATGGATTCCTCTCCTCACAACAATCCAATTCGGTCGTCTGCTAGCCACTTTAGAACCTTCAGGGTTTGGTATACTTCCCATTTGGAAATGCAGCACAATCTCGATCGCTGCTGCACCATCTTAAACTGTATCCGTCGATAGACAAACAATAGCCCTAATTATAATTGTCATGTTGACTCCTTCGGAGTTGTAGCTGTAGAGCCATGGCTTTCGTTTGCCTCCGTGGCTCGTTCCAATCGTATGTAATTGCGTAATCTCATAAGGCCGTTTAGGATCCTGTAAAACTTCCATAGCCGCTGCTGAAAACTGATTCCAGCATCCGTAGTGCTTCCGACGTAATCATTGCCTTCGCCGGTAAATCGAAAGAGCTTGGGCCTACTCGGCTCTGTTAACCTCGACCATGTGTAAATCCATTGGCGAAATGATAATCCTCTTCGTGAAATGTAGCCTTATCGACTTCACGTTGTGCTTGTTTTTTGAAGATTAACGCGTTCAGGAGTGTCGTCAATTATAGCTTCGCCAGCACTTCATGCTCGATTGATTTCCGTGAATAGTATCTGACTCGTCTCGATAGTTCGCACACGATCGCGCTCGTCGGACGAAATTGGAGGGAATCTCTGGAGTACGGCCGGTTTCGGCATTGCTGGTGACGCGTCTCTTGGGGTCACTTGGACTCCGGAATCATTCCTGTAATTGTCAATTGACTCAAATGGATGATGGTAAACTTATCCGATCTCATCGCTCTTGCGATTGGCCGCCTTTAAATTCTCATATTATGAAATTGTCGTCATCAACTTCGACTGAGTTGGTCGCTGACGCGTCTCTGGCCGATTGGCCTCCGGAATCAACTAGAAATCATCTCTGCTACCGTCAACCCCAATTGGGTATACTTATCAAGACTCCGCTTCTGCCATTGGTAGCTCTCAAATTGGTTTGATTTCTCGTTCGGATATGTCGCGACGCGTCGAAAAGGGGTAAGTCATGAAATCCCGTAAGCGAAACGTATCAAATTAATAAAGAGTGATAATAGTGTAAGAGCGTACATCCGTGTACGGCCTTGTATAAGAGTATAAGAGTAGATGCGGTTGCAAACGTGGATATATGAATATAATAGAGTAGTATGTATGTAAGATTACCGCTGCAGTGCAATTGCACTCACGCCAAGTGACTATATCCTGGGCGGTTACCCGGCCGCCATTACATATTATAAATTTCAATTACTATTCGGTATCTGCGAGATCCTGCCATAATACCTCCATATCTGTCGGTGTTCTGTTTGCTAGTTGTTGTCCCAATTCAGTGACTTTGGACTGTAATTTCCCATGTGTACAGGCAGGCACTCTTGCTTCCAAGTCCTTGGTACTTTGTTGTGTTAGTATCAATTCCTTGTGTGTGTGGGTTGTTTTGTTCGAGGTCTTTCCCTGCTCTTAACAACTCAGTAATTCATCTTTTAGCTGCTCCAATGTATGCTGTTTGGGTGATGATTTGTTTATATAATTGCTCTATTTGATTCTCGATTTGAGATGCTGCTGCTCCTTCCATACCTGCTATGTAGTCGTTTATTTCGTTGGCTGCTGTCCAGGCATCTTGTTGATTCAGTATTGTATAATCCACCAATATTAGGTGTGCCATGATCTCTTGATCCACTGTCGCAATTATGATATAATGAGACAGTTCGCTTATACTGCTGCTTGACATGGCTGCTTGCGTCTTTGAATGGTGATTGATGAAGATAATTGTTGATTTCAAATCCTAGTAAGCATTCTTTCTCTACACATTGATCACAGATGTGTTCCCACTTGTTGTCTGGCCAATCAATCCAGCAATCATTGGAACAGAGGATGTCGCAACAACCACAGTTGTTTGGATTGCAGTACATTGATGTCTGGCTACATACCAGGGCAAAAGGGTTTCCATGCAGAGGGTCAAACAGTGAATAAAGAATACAATCGCATTCCTCAATTCAATTGAAAAAGTCATCGAATCCCTCTATGCTGCAGTTGCAGGTAGTCATTACAGCCCAATCCTCAATTGCTCTGCAGTTGCAATGTACGGTTGGGTTTGGATAATCATGCTCTAGGTCTCCTTCTTCTTCTGAACAGTAACAAAAATGAATGCAGTCGCAGGTTCTTTCGTCCTCGCTTATATATTTAGCAGTGGGACTGGTTGCCAAATATGTCTAGATTCGTAGGTCTTCGAAAGCTCCACAAACAAGATAAACAAATGTGTCTCCAGTAGGATTGGATAGCCAATCTATTTTCGAAATTGCTTGCTGATTTATTATCTTTTCAAGATGCGTTGCAAGTATGGTGACAATGATAGCAGCCTACATGGTAAGGATAACGGCATATTGAACCAGAATATAACCAGTGGAAACAATTGTAGACTTGTCTTTCTGTCAAGGGTTCAGGACTTGGGGTTCAAGGGGTTATGAAAACTAAAAACCAGATGGCAAGGAAGTTTGAGGGTAGCCTGTAGCTACAAAAGATGGGACTGTACGCAAGAGATTCGGTCCAGAATCACTGAGTGTGAAAAAAGTGAAAGCCAAAACTAATTGATCGTTTGATAGACGAGAGAATGAGTGAAGAAACAAACTCATTCTCTGCCAAACACATGCTTTATATACAATAATTTCACTCATTCCATAATACATGTGATCACCTGCTTTTTTTGTACACCACTTTCATATGATTCCGTTATTTCCCATAAAACCCTAACCCAAAACCTGATTTCATGCTCTTCGTACTTTAGCCTCTGTTCAAAACCTGATTTCATGCACGATGTGCGTTAGCCTGCATTCGAAACCTCATTTCATTCACGTCATGCTTTGGCCTTTGTTCAAAACCTGATTTGATTTTTGTCGTACTTTATCTTTTATATTATTCACCGATCATCACTCCGCCATCAATCATCACTCAACACAACTGTGACAAAAGGCAGGTTAGGAGTTTCACTTGAAATGTGGAAGTCACTAAAGATTCTAAACAAAAAAGAATATGCTTTCTCCAATTTGTATATGATTAAGGTTAGTTCTTTTTGCTGAGAAGGTTGATGCCTTTCTACCCTCGAAGAACCTAAGGTCTTTATATATTTGTTATTGCTTCTAACAAATACTTCTATGTATGCTTTCCTGCTAAGCTGTAACACAATAACTACCTTCGAACCAATGGCCACTCATTTACAACTGCCATGGATATCTAACTGTCAATCTTCCATTGTCTGTATATTACAAGGGAGTCACTGTGTGTGTGGATACTGAACGATATTGACGTACTTGCTGTTGATATAGACTGAGTTTGATGACTAGGACGTAGTAGGAGATATGAATCTCAATAGTCATTCGTTCTATCCTGTGATGTATGTAAAGATATACTGGCATTCGGAGAGTGCAGCTGCGTCCATAATAGTCGTAGGTGTATTGTAGATAATCTTCTGAAGTCTTGTCAAAGGGTAATTGCAAAGGTAACTTGCCTGTCCCCAAGATGTGGATATGATCATCTACGATATTTTGATATCAGAGAACAGATATCAAGAAAGTGTGATGGCCTTCGGTTTGACAAAAGTGGTGAAGGTAAGAAGTATTAAGAATGTGAATATCAGCTTGTGTGTATTGGGACATATATAATCGATATTCTCAATGTAAAAACTTAATAATACTTCAGGTGGTTTTCCGCTGTTGTTGTTCAGACTGTGGATTGCTGTTTGAGCTTGATCTTTTTTAAGCTGGAGGTTTAGGTGGTGTTTCATAGGTGAGTATTTCCACATCAGAGGTATATTAGTGAGGCATGACAGTACTTCTCTGTAAACTTATGATGTGTGTGTATGGTACTATCTCAGTAACACTTAATTCAGTGAAAAGTGGGTGTTCACACTTCGGATAAAAACCGAGGTGCACCCAGGACGTACATAAGCCTGGGCACATTGGATGCTTATATCAAAACCTCTTGAGCCTCGACGTGGCCTGGCACTGCACATCCATATGCACAACCGCTGGCATTGCGTTTGCTTCTCCGGACATAGTATTCCTTACTGACGGAGCTATGCAGTGCACTTATTTCTTACTGATGCAGCATCTCTCACTGATGCAGTCATACAGTGCGCACACTCATTGATCCATAATACTTCTCATTCAACGCCTGAGTGCAATGTACACCTTGATATAACACAGTGTTCACTGCATGTGACATTTATACGAGGCTATGAATATTGGGTGCAATGTACCCCTGGACATAACACAGTGTTCACTGCATGGGATATTAATACGAAGCTCTCAATTTGACTTACAGCTCAGGTGATGGATACAGTAGTGACGTTGATGTGTATGATGTTGGATATCGAGGTCTAATATATACATTTAGTTATTTATTTATTCATCATACAGCATGCAGCCTGCAGGCTATAGCCGGTGAGGTACAAACAAATAACCTTGAACAAGAACAACAAATGAAACCGAACAAAGGAAAAACGAAAAACCCCTGGCTAGGTAGCACCGCTCCAGAGTCTCCTATCACCCCTGTTCTAGTTACGAAGAAATTTCCAATAAATCATAGTGGTTTGTAACACGCTTCATACAATAATAAAATATCTGTCAGTCTCATTTGGCTTGGTCCTGCATATCATACAGGTTCTCCCCCTGGAGTTTACCCTCCTCCTCCCTTCCCTGTTCAAATTTCATCTTCCTCTCAACTCTATTCTTCTCCATCATTCTCATCATCATCCTCCCCATCATCCCTCCATTCTCCCTCTGATGTTCTTCCACCATATCGTTGACAGTTCCCTCACCTGCAATTCGGATGTTACCCTGCCCAAGGTGTTCAACATCACAGAATTGGCCCAGGTACCATCTTCGAGTAGCTACATGTGTATCGTGCAGAAAATGTTTCAAAGGTTGCATTGCTTTATCAGTATAAAGAAGATGCTTCCAGAGATATCGAAGGTGTACAACTCCAATCTCTTTCCGCATGGTTTGTCTTTCGCATTGGTATAAAGGGCATTTTAGTAGAAGATGTTCCGGTGACTGAGATCCTCCATAGCGACATGGGCAGTGAGGGGAGTCAACACAATTAGTTGGTATTTTATATAGGTAACTGTGGAAGTATCCATGTCCGGTTCGTAGTTGGGTGACAGTTGATGCAAACTGATGGTTGCCACTTCTGAATATATTGTCTGGTTTGGTACGGAATGTTCCAATATAGTTTTTTCCTTTTGCGTGATGTCGCATCCACCAATCCCCCCATTCCTTCATTTTTGCTGCTCGGGTTACCCTCTTGAGGTACGATAAGGAGGTGTTATAGTAGATAGGTGGTTTTTCCAGAGTGGACTTTTTTGCCAACTTATCGGCAAGTTCATTTCCAGGTACATTTGTATGGCAGGGACCCATTGTACTGTGATAGTAGTTTTGAGTAAATGGAGGTTGTTGGCGATGTTGGAGAGTGCCAGGGAAGTGGACTGTCCAGGGGCGGGTTTGAGGGTATTGAGACGTTGTATGGCAGCTCGATTGTCTGTGAAAATCCATATATGTCTTTTGGTGAGGTTATTACGTTGACAGATCTGAAAGCATTTCTGTGCAGCTTCAAGAATACCAAGTAATTCAGCATCATAAACTTCTTGTTGATGGCCCATTGGATAGGTTGCTTCAATGACTTCTTCTCCTGTCATTTCAACCACAGTTCCTGCGCCAATGTTTTCGTTCAACATGTATCCATCTGAATAACAAACAATATTGCGGTCATCTTGTTTCAACATTGCATATTGGGCTTCATGGGCTTTGGCTTCCTCTTCCTTTGAATGAGGATTAATTTGCGTTTTGACTCTACTTTCAATCCATGGTGGACAGGCTGTGGTTGAATAGGTTTCAATCTCCGAGCTGTTGGAGATCCATGGTCTGAGGGTCGATAAGGTTTGTATAAACGTGTTTCAAATTTGTGGTTATTTTGTTGCATACTGTGCCATGAAATCCAGGGCCTGGTTGTGTTACTAGACTCTGGGGTTTCATGAAATGGAGGGAAAGTCAATGGACAACGTTGTCGGATTGGATGCATTTCAGGAAACGTAAGTATTCGAATTGCGTATTTTTTTCGCATGTGATTCAGTCGAACAGCTACTGGTGGCAGGCTGCTTCATTGTGTATCGCTATTGTTGGGGATGTACGGAAGGCTCCAAGGATGCACCGAAGTGCCATATTTTGAACTGTTTCAAATTTCTGTTGATATGTTGGTTGCCCTATCCACCAAACTTCAGCTCCGAAGTTGCAGACAGGTACAACACATGCATTGTATAGTTGGCGGACTGCACTGGGGGTTAGACCTGATTCTGTATTGGCTAGTGATTTGAGGGCTCCAAATGCTCTTTTGCCACTTGCGGCCTTCAGCATAACATGGTGTTTGAAGTTGATTTTTCTGTCAAACCAACTACCAATCCACCTTATCACATCTGGGCCAATGCCTTTTGTGCTGGGGGAAATGATAGTGCCATTGGGTAGGGTAATCTTTTCGTCATCGGAGGTATCACCATTGCGTTTATTGTGGGAGTGCATCATCTCTGACTTTGAGTCATCAAATCGTACCGCATTGTTTGCTGCCCATTTGAAAGCTGTCCGTGCAGCGGCCTGGAGGCATCTTGCATTATAGGCTTTTGATTTGCTTCGAACAACAATTGCAACATCATCAATCTAGCTTGGAGTCCAGGAGCTGGGGTAATGGGTTGTGAGTTCGAAGAAGAGGGGACTGAGATAGAGGAGGAAGAGAATCGGGGATGCAGGTGATCCCTGAGGGATTCCTGTCCGGATGTGGCTGAGGTCTTCCTTTTGTCCATCCAATGCCAGTGCTGTTGTACGGTCGGATAAAAAGTAGTCGACCCATGATTGAATTGAAGTTGGGAAGCCCAATTGTCGTAGTGTTTGAAGGAGACGGTCTTTGGATTCATTGTCGAATGCACCACTCACATCCATAAAGAAGGCAGTAGTAATTTCCTTTGCATGTTTTCCTTATTCAATTTCATCTGTAAGTGCCATTGCAGCATCTATAGCAGAACGTTGTCTTCGTCCACCAATTTGATCTTTGTGTAGCAGGTTGTGTTTTTCAGCCATATATGCAATGCGGTTTGCCATCAACTTTTCAAGGATCTTCCCAAGGCAATTGAGAAGGGCGACAGGTCGATAGGCCTTCGGTATTGAATACTCAGGTTTTCCTGGTTTGGGTATAATCACAGTTGTTGCTTGTCACCAACAGGTAGGGTGGTATCCGGTGGTTCCAAGTATAGCAAAGAGACTGTTGAATTGTTCGGTGGCTGCAAGGTAGGCTTGTCGAAGACAGTGAAAGGGAAGCCCATCAGGTCCGGGGCTTTACGTGTTGCAGAGGTAAATATTGCTTGTTTAATTTCTGTTAGGGTAAATGTAACCCATGGCAGGGTTGGTCAATTGGTGATATCAGTTGGAGAGGATGCTACTGGTGGGGGTGGGAACATGGTGGAACGAAACAGTATGGCCTTTTCTTCAAAAGTCACAGCTGTTGTGTTGGAGAATGACAGGGGTAGTGTTCACTGGGTTTTCCTGGGTTTGGTATAACGGAGGGTGGTAAATATGTCAGTGCCTTGTGCATTTGCTATAAATTCAATCCACATTGTTGTCTTGCAGGTGCGGATATCAAAGAAATATTGGTTTCGAACAGCTTTGAATTTGATGTGATCACTTTCAAGATGGCTTTTCTTCCACTGCTTCTGGGCTCGGTTCATCTGAGTTCGGGAGATTTTGAGTTGAGGTGTCCACCAGCATTTTGAATGGGTTGTAAGCTGGAGGACTGGGGTAGATTGCTTAACAGCATCAAGAATCATATCTCGAAGCAGTTCGGCTGATTTGTCAAGGTTTGATTTGGTTGGTTGTTCATGGAGGTATTGCCAGACCATTCGTGAGGCGTGGGAAAGTATATTGAGAGTTTTCGAGAATAAATCCCAATCTGCCTTATTCCAGTTGTATCTTATTGTGTTGGAGTCAGTGGTAACAAGTTCAGATTCTGCCAAGATATCAAAACATATTGTTGCATGGTCTGAACCAGTTGATGCGTTGTCATCCACTGCCCAATTTGTAACTGAGTCATGGATGGCTTGCAATGTAAAGGCCAGGTCAATAATTGAGGTTCCCTTGCCATTTTGGTAGTAGTAGGTTGGGGTGTCTGGTTCATTGAGGAGGGAAAAATTATTGGTTTCCATGATCTGAACAAGTTCGTCGGCGCGTTTGGGTGTTTTGATTTGTGAATTCCACCATGTATGATGGGCATTCATATCACCAGCAACGATGCATCGTTCAGGCAATGGCATTTTGGTGAAGCTTCTTGGAATGGTGTAGAGATTAGATATGCCTTCGTGTTCATTGTATATATTGAAGACTGTGATTGGTGCAATTGAGGGGGTTGATATTTCAATAACTTGAATATCAGGATCCTGGCTGATGTCGGTACATGGGGAGCATTTGATATAAGGGTTGTTTTGGCCACATAGGAAATTGTCCTATTGTGTTTTCTTAGGTTTTTAGGTGGTATCAGTAGCTCAAATCCAGGGTGTGTTGTAATGAATGTATTGCCTGGATTGAATCCAGGTTCTTGGAGTAAGAGAAGGTCAGCTGTTTCAACTGCAAAGTCAAGAAGGGTAATGATGACTAAGGAGGAACGGTTGCAGTTGTGTTGTATAATTCGAATTTTGGTAGGTGATAAGGAAGGTTGTTTACACATGGATGATGGTCGGGTGGTCTTTCATGAACTTGAATCGTACCTCAGCATGTATAGCAGTAATTGTTGGGTATTTAGAATCGTTGGCCCGGTGATTACCCTTGCAGTTGATGCATTGGATAATATCATGTACGTACTGTTTGCCTATGCTGGGACATGATCCACATGAGTGGGAGGTAGTGGTGTGAGGTTCTGCACATATGTTGCAGAAAGGTGATTGTTTGCATCGTAGGTAGGAATGGCCAAATTGTTGGCAGTTAGTACATTGGTCAGTTGGTCGGGATGCCACATATCGGTCAGCTTTGCGGGTCCTGCCATCTACTTGTACTCCATGATTTTAAATAAGTTTTGCTTCATGTTCAGTACGGACTGCAATAACCATGGTGGTTGCCTTTTTGTGTGGTTGCGTTTCAGGCTTTGTAAGAGATCGTGGTAGGGTGGTAAGCTTGATATGATTGTTGTTCATCTCAATATCTTCTTTCAGTAATTTCATTCCTGTTTCATATTCAGGAAACATTGTAATGTCAATGGAATGAACCATCATTCGGATCCAGGTTTCTTGCATTTTGAGATTTTGTGCGGTTGTATTACCTGAACAAACTGTTTCTTCAACAGCAGCCTTGTGGGCTAGTACCAATTCCACAGGGCAGGCGTCTGCTGTCAGGAGGACAAGATTATGCTTATAGTTGGCAGAAACATGTCCAATATTGGCCAGAGGGTCTGCATGGCAGCTTTGGAGGGTGGCGTTGATAGCAAGCTTAAGTTTTGTAAGATCAGCAGTAACTGGTTAATCACTGTGTCGGGCAATCACCAATGTTCGTTGTTTTTTGGAGAGAGGACGGGGATTCAGAGTACACCCATTCTTATCTTTTGGTGGGTCTTTCTTTGCGCATGCAGATGCAATTGCTGACCAGAGTGTGGGTTTGGGGGAAGTCCCTTCTGGGACAGCTGGAGTTAGTAGGTCTGGTGGTGCTGGTGGTGCTGGTGGTGCATCTTTCTTTGAAGCTTGGATTTGTACAAGGTATTCAACTCTTGTCCAAGGGTTGCAATGGTATTGAGGGCAACTTCGTGTTTGGTTTCCATTGAGGCTAAGCAGGTTGCCAGTTTTCGGTTTTGGGTAGTGAAACGTTTGTTGATTTTGAGAATATTCTTGTGGAGTGGTTCAAGAATGGCTTTGAATACCTGATGAATTCTATCTTCATCTTCATTATTTGGATTCAGCAGGTTGGGGGATGGGTCCTGAAAGTCTTCATCATCAGAATCGTCATCATTGTCAGAACATTCATCATTGGCCTCAGTATCCTCTGGGGCATCTCCAAGTTCTAGATATGCATTTTCAGGGTTTCTGAGATGGCCTTGGTTGGTTGGTTGTTGAGGTGCGGAAGATGGTGGCAGTTGTCCTGAGGGTATTCTGGGATGGATACTACCAATGGCCATACGGGTGCTTGAACGTGTACGAGGGGCATTGAGTGGCATGTATGGTGACGTAGCCGGCAGTTGGCGAGAACTTCCCTGCTTGCCTTTCCTTCCTCGTTTGGATAGGTGGCCTGTAAGAGTAGTGTGTGATACGGCTGGGGCATCAATTGCGGAAGCTGAGTCGGAACTTGGGTTTGGGTAAAGATGCATTCCATAAGCACTGGATGTGCCAGGTGGGGGTGGTTGTGGTAGTGGTATTGGGGAAGTCATTTAAGACTGTAGAGAGTTTAAAAAGGTGCTAAATATGTTAATGAAATGAATATTTTCTAGGTATTTTAAATAGGTATAAATCTGACGTGTGAGTGTTGATATATGTGGCCTCGGTACCACCTATTCCCTGAGGGGGTTAGAGCTTCACCTCTTTTGTCCTAGCCAGGTGTTGGAGCCTTGTACTAGAGCCTTTGCTTCCTTACAGCAGATACAGAGACACCCGTAGCCACAAGAAAACCTCTAGGAGGCTTGCTATATGATGGGGCTGTAAAACCACTGCAAGAAAGGAAGTGCAACTTAACTCTGGAGGATCCACCTAAAGACTCAGGGGGTCAATGGCGGCAAAGTAGCCGGACGTTGTCACCTACACCCTGGTAGGTCTGCTGGGCCCCGGTGGCCAATATGTTCCAAAGGGGGGAATGAGAAAATGCGAAAAATGCGTAAAAGTCGAAAATCGACCGTGGTGGAGTCAATTTTCGTCCGATTAAGGTGTGCTTTCGGCAGGGTAGACTTGGGTGTGTGTATATGCTGCGTTCTTAAGGGCGTTTGAAACGGATAAAAACTCGTTGAGGAATGATGGAATTCGAATTTGGGTTTTGGCTTCGAGGATTTTTGACCCAGGCTGTCTGGGGCTTGTAGGCAGGTGTGGATAGTTCGTTCCAAGGGCTTCTGGGGCCGCTGAATCGATTGCCGTTGTCCGATTTTGATTTGGAAATGAATCCACTGAGATAGAGGGGGGGTAGGAGCGAAAAAGCGACTTTTCGAAAAATTTGTGTAACTAATGCAAATATTAAGCCTTTGGTCTGAAATTAAAACCTGAGCCTCGTCTATATGTGCTTTCAAGGCTCCCAAAGTGGTGAGTTGATTGGATAAGAATTGGTTGTGTAGATGATCGGTGGGGGCCCTTTTGCAGGGGGCTGCAAGGGGGGAAAAAGAGGGGTAAGAGGCCCAGTTTTCCACCCAACAACAATAAAGCTCCTGGAAGAGAGATGCCCTATTGTAGGGGGGGTAATTGGGGGTTAGGAATCGATTGCAATTGTCCGCTTGGCGATAGCTGTGCTGGTTGTTGACTTAGTTTCGAAAAACGGTTTTGCTAGTGTGGCTCTCGCTTTCCCATTCACGATCAATTTCTAATATATACAGTTTCCCTTTCCAAATGCCATGCTACATATCGCAGCCAGCTTGAAGCATATCCTCCAAACTACTCTCTCCTTCCCAGTCATCCACCGACTCCGACTCCACGTTGATATACTCGTCCTCATCCTCATCCTCATCCATATCATCATTTCCATCTTCATCCTTGTTTGCCAACACCTCATTTTCGACCTGATCATCGTCCAGCTGGACGCCATGATGTTGCTCGGCACGTCTCCGGGCACTGTGTATGTCAACATGCTCATTGTCACTATCATGGGCACCATTATTAACCCAATCCTCAATATCGAAAAACAATTATTTAGCAACAGAGATGTGGATCGCAGAAATGATTGGAGTCTCAATGTCCGGCTCTATCATCAGGGCTTCTATGGCAGTCTTGTGTAACACCACCCAACGAGATTTGGTAGCAATGGCAGCTGTATTATTTGGTCCTTTCTTATGTAGAATGCATTTGTTGAGAGCCATCTGAATAGACTTGATTACCTTCTGTCTCAATGCAGATGGGAGATCGTTCCAAATATTTATGAGATTGGTGTAAGTCTCTGCAAAATGATTGAGCAATTGCCTGCCTTCTGAAGGCCATATTTACCGCAATCATTATCTCGATTGAAGTAGTACTTTCACTCGGTCCTTTTCCTCCCGATTTCCAAGTCATGCCTTTTAACCTTTGTCGAAGTTGAACCTCCATTTCTTTGCGACTCCGTTAGTGTGTAATGCAAATGGCATACATGTTAACACAATCTGTGCTGGGGGTGTCTGTGCTCGAATCCAGTCATAGAAGCCCTCCAAATGCCTGCCATGTTTGCATATTTGTTGGAAGAAATATAGATATAGAAATTGTTGAATCTCCTCGGCAAGACAGTAGCCAGCTCATTCTTGGTGGTGTTAGCAATACTGGGAGTTGCAGAGAGGACTCACCTCGGGTTCGTTCGTACGATCACATTGGCGCACAGTGAATGTACAATCTGAAAGTATTTGGTCAATATGTATGCGGCGCTTATCATTATCTTCAAAAAGATGCAAGTTGTATAGTCTCCCTACACAATCACAGGCCTTCTTGATCATGTGTGATCTGACTGCATTGGAACTATTTTTAATCTGACATACGGCGGGCGGTTAGTCAATAAGAATGCAATACTGGGAGATACATTACTATCTTGATGCACTCCTTCTGACGTTCCTGGAAGCTAATATTGACTCCTTCCTGCCTGCATGCCTTGGACCAGCATTTCACTACTGACTGCGTGTGGAAACGATGTGTTAGTCGCTATCCACCACTCTCGAAATTGAATAAGCTACCAGCCTATACTCAGCTTCAGTTGGAAATGGTCTCTTGCTCAACAGTTGCTTCTCCATCATGCGACACATTGTTTCCTGTACAGCAGTTACTCGAAGGTGATGTGGTGCGAAGACACATCCACTGCCATATCGTATGCTGCTGCCTGACGAACTTGACAGTGTATTTGGCGGAGACGATGGGGTGAATTGTAAAGCTGATGATGATGGATATGGACTCTGAAGATCACTAAGGTTCGTCCCCGAATGAATACCAAATGGAAATCACAGTGGGTACTTGCAACATCGAGTTGGAGGCATGATTCGGCGGGGGAAGAGACGGCTTCCGGGCTGGATTTGGCGCAGATACAATGTTTGTATATGCTGAGGCGATCTGAGTAGTCAAACTATCGATATGTGATGCTATAGCCTCCGTCCGCTTTCGCTTCTGCATGTCAGCCTGCACAGTGGATATTCTCTTTTTACCATTTGCAGTACATGGCATTGGCGGGGCAACTCCAGGAGTTGCTGGTAAGGCTTTTGGAATTGAGGATACGGCCTTTTGCAGTGGCTTTGTTGTTCGAGTCATTTTCAGAAGGCAGAACTGGTAGAAGGAAGACAGGCAGAAAGGTAGAAAGGCAGAAAGGCAGAAAGCAGACAAGTGCAGAAAGAGTGCCAAAAGAGTGAAGTTGTAGTGGATGGAGCTGTGATTTTCACAGTGCAGGCGAAGATTAATACAGTGTGGACAAGGACTGACATGTCGCCAAGTATTGCACCTAAAAAGTGGTCTCATACTGGGGCAGATTCACACCATATCATATTAGCTTGTCACAAAAGTTTAGCATAGGATCTAGATACCATAGTAGCAACTCCTGAAGATGAAAACACAACCCAGACTAGCCTGAAAACATTTAGAAAACCCATAGCCAACACCAAAAGAAAGAAACCAAATCTCTAACGCATCGTTAGCTTGCTAGTCAATTGCAGGAATGACAAGAAACATACTGAAATAAGTCAATCAAATATCAGCATCCCCCAGCCCAATCAGACCCACGAAACCAAACACAATAATGCCAAGAAATCCCGAATGAGACTGAAAACAACTCTGTAAAATGCAAAAACGACTCCACCCGACCCAAACACAAGATGCCAATCAATTAGTAGCCCCAATTCACGCACCTGGCATGTGTGTCAGTATGTTAGTCATTTGCAGCACTGTTAGATATACTAAAAACCATTATTCATATTTCTGACCCATCCACGGTGGAGTCAAACGTGACGCCTCCAGATGTGTGAAGCTCATAATCACATTGATATCTTGGTGCATGCCAATTGCCACTGACTCCGACGACTCCTCAACACTCACCACCACCGATGAAATGTCACACATTGCCTTCTCCTTGGACCTAGCTTCCCGGTGCAGCTGCAGTTCCACCACCGCTTGCGACTCCTCAACACTAACTGATACCGACGACTCCTCAACACCCACCGACACTGACAAAACGTCACACAATACCTCTTCTGCCAACTGCTCCTCCTTCAATTTTGCCATCTTTGCCCATACATGTGCCGCCGTTTCATTCATTGCCTTTTCTAACCACGCAGGTGACTCAGCTCTGAGAGAGGTACACTTGATGTAGTGCATGGCAGTCACCTCCAGTTGTGTTGTTGGGAAGTGGTTTATTGCAACGAACCTGGGAGCAGACGTTGGGCACTTGGTCGGTTCAGACATACTGTACAGTCAAGTACGCCTGTGTACAGCCCGGTACGTATATATAGATCGATACGGTGGCAAAGGAGAAGAAGTGATGATGCTCAACAAAGTAGAGTAGTCAATAGATATGATTATCGCTAAGGTGCTACTGCACCACCACGAGATGACTATATCCAGGCCGGATACCCTACCTCCGCCATTACAATATCCCCCTCTCGATGTGCAGACCTCCTGGCCTGCTGCATGCGTACATGGAGAGAAGCAATTAAACCCAAATCCAGATGGCTTCCATGCCATTTTAAGTTCCACAACCGATCAGTATCATCAAGGTGGCTTCACGGCCAATTTAGTGCACGGGGAAACCCCACCTCCAGTGGTAGGTGGTAAAACCCATGCCAACGCCAGTTGTATCGGGCCAAATCCATAGGAAAGAAACAAAAAGAAACGAAATCCGAAAACCCATCTCATTTTCCAATTCCCTCTGATCCTCCATAACTTCCGAATCTACTAAAGTAGTGGATTTCCGAACCTCCGGCAACGTCATGTCAATCAATGCCATGGTTTAGTTAGGTGTTCTCGATGAAACTCGTCCAGTAGTTCTTGAGCATTTTCGAGGTTCTCCACCGGCTCCCAGCTCGTCTGTATGGGTTTATACCCGGCCCACTACACCAGGTAATGGTGCCTGTGGTAGCATCTCTTGGAGTCGAGGATGCTGTCGACTTCCCACTCATTGACATCATTGACAATCGTCGGCTGCAGTTCGGAGGGCGGCGAGCACTTATCCAGAAGAGAAATGTGAAACACATCATGAATCCACATGGTTTTTAGAAGTTCTAGTGTGTAAGCATTCATATTGATGACTTTACTCACTTTGTAAGGCCCTCCTCACTTATAATCCAGTTTCTTGGAAGGCCTCATCGAACGAATGTTCCGAGTCGATAGCCAGACCTTATTGCCAACCTCGAAAGTCATTTCCTTGCCACCGGCATACTTTGTCTGCCGCACCTGGGTCTCCAGTATGTTTTCATGAAGCACTTGGTGCGTCTCGTTCAAGCCAGTGACCATGGAGTCTGCTTGCACTTCCGACCTTAAGCAGGCTTGAACTGAGTCCTTTAGTGTCTTGAACTGCATTGTCGGGTGGTAGTTATAGTTAGCCCAAAAGGGGTTCATCCATGTCGAAGCATGCACGGAGTGGTTTTACACGAACTTGGCCAATGGCAGTAACTCCACCAAGTTATCCTGTTCGTAGTTGCAAAAGGCTCGGAGGTACTGTTCCATCATCTGATTTTGACGTTCCGTTTGGGCATCTGTCTGAGGATAGATGGCGGTCGATAGTCGGTGATCAGTGCTCATGTGACTGCAGACTCTGGTCCAGAATCGGCTCATGAATTCGGTGCCCCGATCCGTGATGACATTGTCAGGTACGCCGTGCTTGCAGAATACATGCTCGTAGCAGAGCCAGACCAGTTCTGGTGAATTGATGTTCTTTCAGCATGGCAAGTAAATGGCCATTTTTGTGAGCCGATCGACGATGACTGGGATCCCAGTATACTTGGATAGAGTTGATTCCGGCAGGTTGGTGAAGAAATCCATGGTAACTCCCTTCCAGGGTCGTGATGGTGGGACCAGTGGCATGTTTACTCCATGGTGGACATGGCGCGGGGCCTTAACACGGTGACAAACTTCACAGCCACTTACATACTTCCTTATGTACGCGTCCATCGCAGGCCAGTAACAGTCTCTAGACACTAGTTCAGCAGTTTTAAGAGCTCCAAAGTGACCGCATTTTGATTTGTCATGGAAAAGACCTATCACTTTGCTGGGAAGAGCGTCATCCAACAGAAAGTATATCCTCCCTTCGTAGGTCAGAGCTCCCGCAATGGTTATCCATTGATTCTCATCATCTGCCGTTGGGTGGTCGACTAGCTTTCCCGAGACGTCGACCCCCAATTTGTCGGTAGTCTGGGTGGCACGAATCAAGGTCATGAGGTCGTCATAAGGTTCGATGGAAGGCTGTACCGCAGTGGTTGCCAGGGTGGCCAGGAGTCATGTGACAGGTCTCTCGTAGCCGATCTCATAGTCTGGATGTCTTGATGGGCTGTCGGGTTGGTTTTTGGTGCCTTCCAGGTGCTTGATGACAAAATCGATTGATGATAAAGTCTCCGCCCAGCGGGCTTGTCGTCAGGAGAGCACTTTTGACGTCTGGAAATACTGGAGGTGCTTGTGATCACACTGCACCAAGACCTGGTATCATACGCCCTCAAGGTATTGTCACCAGTGTTTCATTGTCTCCATGATGGCCAAGAGTTCATGGTCGTAGGTATCATAGTTCTGTTCAACTGGAGAGCACTTTCAGGAGTAAAAATTGACTGGGGGAAGGATACCGACGCCATTGTACTGGTTCAAGATTCCGGCAATTGCAACACCACTCGCATCGGTCTGCTGGACAATTAGCTTGGCCGCGTCAAAATGCTGCAAAATAGGTGCCTTGGAGAAGGCCTTTTTAAGTTTTTGGAAGGCCAACTTGGCATCTCATGTCTATTCCCATTTGGGTTTGACTATTTTCTCAAGTAAGTCCAAAATGGAAGCAGTTCCCTTTACGTACTTCCGGATAAACCTTTGGTAGAAGTTTGTGAATCCGAGAAGCACCTGTACATCATAAATTGATATGGGAGTTGGCCAATCCTCAAACGTGGCGATGCAGTCTGATTCCATGCCAACTCCATCAGGAGAAATGACGAACCCAAGGAAGCCTACCTCTGAGACTCCAAATTGGTACTTTCCCGGCTTGCAATAGAGCCCAAACTCCTGCAGCCGCTGCAGTACTTGCCGAACATGCTCGTCGTGCTCCCTCTCATTGACCGAGTAGATGATTATGTCGTGAAGGTAATACATGGCGAAGTCATCAATATAAGGTCGCAGGCAATCGTCGATATAAGCCTTGAAGGTGGCCGGTGTCAGGGGTTTTCCCTTATCATGCATATGAGGTACATTACGTTTAGTCTCCCAGGGTCACCAATGATATCTTGTATTGATAGTTGAAGACACACCCCTGAGGATGTCGAACTAATGAGTAAGCGGAAGGCCCAACATAGCCAGGTAAAATCCCCATAATATTCCAAGCTTCAATATTGTGTCTTAGCAAAAAGGGGTAGCTACCCATGCGGAGACAATACGCACGCTCAATTTGACAGTAACTGAGTGGTGATTCCTTCAGTGCTGGCGAAGGCATGGGACACACCAAACCATACTGCCGAAGCAAACATAACTGCCTCACAGGGACCTAAGGGTCAGCTGTGCGTTATGAATCAGATTGTCAAGGGTTCAAGGCTCGGAGTTCTAGGGGTTATAAAAACCAAACTAAAGGGTGTTGTGTGGTGGTGCAGTGATCGCGGGTACTGCGTAACAAGCAAGAGACTCGAAATCCGGAATCACCGAAGTGAACAAGGGTTGGTGCCGAAGCTATTGATTGTTTTGTAGACTAGAGAACGAGTAAAGAACAAACCTATCCTCCGCAAATCCAGCATCCTTATATACGGTTAACGCGACCGTCGTCACCTTTGCTCACTCGTTCCAAAATACATCCCAACTCCACCCAACTATGTACGCAACCCTTTCAATCCGCGGCCTACGCCATAACCATCACGCCATATTTACAACGCAACCGACAAAACCTGATTCCTTCTAACAAAACCTGATTCCCTTCTTCAAAACCTGATTCCCTCCATCGTAACCTGTTTTCCTTCGTATTCCCTTTATCCTTCATCGATCCTTACTCTTCCTCCGATCCTCACTCGACACAACCGTGACAGTAGCTCCCCCTCCCACTTGCTAAGTTCCTACGAAGCTGTTGATCCGGGCTTGCCAGGTTGTTCCGCATAAAAAACATCGATTGCTTGAAGTCCGTCCACGTTGGCTGCTGGTTCCCAGCTTTGTTCATCGTAGCCTTTCCATTTGACCAGATATTGCAATTGTCGTCGAAACACCCTCGAATCGTCGATACGTTCCACTTCGTATTCTTCTTCTCCGTCCACGATAACTGCAGGTGGTGCCGATTCGATTTGCCCTGGCAAGGGATCTTCCTATACTTTGGTCAAACGGGAGATTGGTTGTACTGGATGGATGTGGAGGTCCTTGGGTAATTGTAATCGATAAGCCCATGGACTAACAACCTCCGTAATCTCGTATGGTCCCAGGCATTTCCAGTCGAGCTTCTTGCTGGGTCGTTGTGTTGTAACATTCCTGGCGTCCATCCAGACTCGATCCCCAGCCGTCATATGCACTCCCACTCGCCGATGCTTATCCGCTTGTTCCGCTTGAATATCTTGTGCCCGCATCATTTCAGTCTTCATCTGTTGGAAGATATAGTTCATTTTCTGGGAGAGCATATTTGCATTTACTTCCCTGATATCATTCCCATTCTGAACCGGATGTTGACTGAAGGTCATTCTTGGATGAAATCTGTAATTACCAAAGAATGGTGAGCATCCCGTTGTTTCCGAGGCGTGATTGTTCGAGGCGAATTCTGCCATTGGTAGCCATTGTGTCCAATCGTTCTGTTGATAATTGACGAAGGCCCTGAGATACTGTTCCATAATGGCGTTCATTCATTCCGTTTGTCTTTCTGTCTGTGGATGAAACGCGGTTGACAGCCTTCGTTTGATTCCAAGTCTTTCACAAACGTGTCTCCAGAACTCTGACACGAATTGGGGTCCTCTGTCTGATACTATGGTGTCCAGTAATCCATGTAACTTGAACACCTCTCGTATAAACATCTCGCCCAGCTTCTTGCCGTCTGTATCGTCCCGACATGGCACTAAATGTTTCATTTTTGACAACCTATCAACCACTACCCATATGGCGTTGTACCCCTCGCTTTCCGGTAATCCCACCACGAAATCCATACTTAGATCCTTCCATGGTTGTTGTGGTATTTCCAGTGGTTTGAGCCATCCGTGGATTTTCTGATGAGTTGCTTTGCAGCGTTGACATACGTGGCAATTTCGTACGTACCTGTCCACGTCCTTCCTCATACCTGGCCATTGATTACTTCTTTTGAGAAGTTCGAAGGTTTTTGCTCGTCCTGGATGTCCTGCCGCTGGTGTATCATGATGATCACGTATCAGTTGCAGCTTGTCCGAATCTTTTTTGATGTCCGTTGCGTTGAGACAGAGTCCTTCGCTGCTATCGAATGGGCAGTCCTTGCATATATTTTGAATCCAGTTCCACAACTTCTTTGGATCGGTTTCGTCCTGATTTACCACTTCTGCGAATGCTATCACCAGTCCTGGTTGTATTCGTTTGTCAAGATTCTCCGTTTTGAGCACGATTTGTTGGGTTTTTTCTGCCCCCCCCTTCGGAGGAATGTCTCCTGGCATTCTTGTAAGTGCATCGGGCTTTTGACCTTGCTTTCCTGGGCGATATATAATCTTGAACTTGAATCTTGACAGCAATTCGGACCATCTTGTTTGTTGTCTGTTGAGTAACTTTGACGTCATAAAGTATTCGAGATTCTTATGGTCCATCAGTATTTTAATAGGGTGTACTGACCCTTCGCATTCCAGTCTCCATTGTTCCAGACTCTTAACTATAGCTCCCAGTTCTTGATCGTAAATCTCATAATTCTCTTCTGCTGGTGTATGTTTCTTCGAGAAGAATGCTACTGGATGGAGGATTCCTTGATCATCGTATTGAGATAGTACTCCGGCGGACACGTAGCTCGAGGCATCGGTTTCCAAAACGATTTCTTTCTCATAATCGAAGTGTGCTACGACTGGTGCTGTTGTAAACGCCTCCTTCAGTTCACTGAATGCTCTCTTGTGATCGGGGCCCCAGTGAAAAGGTACCAGCTTTTTCGTAAGTTTTGTTAAAGGTTGGAGTACCCTACTATAATTTCTTATAAATCTTCGATAGAAGTTCGCAAATCCTAAGAACGCTTGGACTTCTTTGAGCTTGCCGGGTGCTTCCCATTCTTTAACTGCGGTTACTTTTTCCAGGTCCATTCTGATTCCGTTTACCCCAACTATTAATCCCAGATACTTCACTTCCTGTTGATGGAACTCGCATTTTTCCGCCCTCAGGTACAGACCAGCCTCCTTAAGCATCGTCATTATTGCTCTGACGTGTTCCTTATGTTCCTTAAGATTGTCACTGTAGATAAGGATGTCGTCCAGGAATGCCCTACAAAAAATGTCCAGAAACGGGCGAAGGGTATCATTGATAAATTCCTGAAAGCTAGTTGGTGCATTGGTGAGTCCGAAGGGCATAACGAGGGATTCGAACAGGCCATAACGGGTCCTAAACGCCGTTGTCCATTCGTCTCCTTCTGCTATTCGGATCATATTGTAGGCATCTCGGACATCTAATTTGGTGTACCATTTGGCTTTTGACAATCTTAACAAAGTTTCCTGAATTAATGGTAATGGATATCGATTTTTTATGGTTCCTTCGTTGAGTCCTTGATAGTCCACGCATAGTCGTAAGCCTCCATTCGGTTTAGGTGCGAACAGCACCGGTGCTCCGCATGGTGATGATGACGATCTGATGAATCCCTTTGACAAATTCTTTTCGATCCACTCTTTCAGGACCTGAAGTTCTTCTCTTGACAGGCTGTATATTGGTCCAAAGGGTGGTGTGAATCCGTCTTGGAGTGTAATCTTATGATCGTACGGTCTGTGTGGTGGTAGCCTTTCAGTGATTACTTTATCGAAGAGGGGGAGAAACTTATGATATTCCTTAGGAATTAACTGTTCTAGCGGTTTTTCTTGAAGGTCCTTGATTTCTAGGGCCTTGTTGATTTTGTATAAGGTTACCGCGTACACCTTGAGTCTCTCCTTCTTATTCCGTCTCATAAACGGGGCTGCTGCTATGGCGCACATATCCAGTTTTGATTCATTAGATTCCGTTGTTTCCATATGATTTCCCCATACCCATACGCTCGAATGATGTTGACAGTGCTTCTGGCAGTAATCACTTTCAAATCGTATTCTTTTCTTTTGGAATTTGACTGTAACATCGTGAAGTTGTAGCTATGGTAATCCAAGTACGATTGGATAGTGTCCAAGTTTCGTAACGAATGCTGGTAACTGTTCCTGATGTCCGCGTATGCCTAAGCTTAATTTAGCCATGGTGGTGATGGTTCCTGATTCGATGGGCCTTCCATCTATAACGTCTAATTCTCTTGATTCTTTTAACTCCCTCTCTTGTAACTGATGATGGCGAACGAAATCTTTGTCAATAAATGCTATTCCAGTAGCTCCGCAGTCTATCAATGTGTGGGTATCAATAATCTTATCTTCTATTTTCAGCGAGCATTTCACCACGAGATGTTTGCTTTCCATAGAAGACTCTTTTATTTCTGCGCTTGATATTGAAAACTGCGAAATACCAAAACTAGCATTAACTGACAAAGGAGATTTGTTTCCAGCGCAATTGCCATCCTTATTGCGCTGGACTAAACTTTTCCCGACTGCACTTCTTTTCCTTTTCCTGTTGTCGATTCTGCATCTCCCTCATTTGCTGCCTTCTTAAAAGGTGATACTTCCGTCTGTCCCGATGCTGCCTTCAACTTCCTTGGGCATGATGCCGCGAAATATCTACTATCCCCACAGTACATACACAAGCCTTCTTCCCTTCGTCTCTTCCTTTCCTCAGGCGTAATCTTCTTTCCCTTAACTGCCGAGAGGTCCATTGGGGCGGGGCCGTGATAACCTGCGACTGACCCTGCAGGTGCCGCGTCTGGGGCGGATGTGGTGTTGGTCGTTGTATCAGACCTTTTATATCCTTCCCACTTTCCAGACTTCTTTTCGGCGGCTCTTCTCCTCAGCTGTGAATCCCTTTTTGATACCATCTTAACGAATTCGATCATGCTTTCTGGCTCCTCGATATGTTGTATACAGTCCTTGAGTTCGTTGGACAGTCCTTTTCGTAACGCGTCCAGTTGTGCATCTTTGTTCCACTTGGTATCTACTACGTATCTTTGGAATTCCGCATAGTACTGGGAGAATTCGCGGTCTCGTTGCTTGAGTCTCTCGAGTTCCCTTTTTGCTGTTGCTGCTCTGTCTTGATCTCCGAATGCTACATCTAGCAGGTCAACTAGGTCTTTCAGGGTATTGAGTTTGACTTCCCCTGAGATTTCGTCACAATGTGGCATTAATTGTGCCAGAGCCACTCCTTTCAGACATCCCACAGCATATCTCAACTTTTTCTATTCGTTGCTGAATGCTTTTGGTTTGTCGGCTATCCTCAATGCCAACTGCACCTTCCATCCTCGGAGTTCCTTCCTATCTTCTCCAGAGAAGCTGGTGATATCATTCACCTTCTCCTCTCGCTCCTCTCTGTACGTCCTTTCTCCCATTTCTGCTCCTCTTCCCTCTGTCAGCTTAAGAATCCTGGTTACTTGTTGTCGGTTTTCCTCCGCCAGATTCCTAAATATCTCCATTTGAGTTTGGGCATCTTCCAGATCCCTTTTCAATTCCGCCAGGTCTGGATTTGCCTCTTCCAACTTTTGTTTTAGCGTCCGGACCTCTTCTTCCAGATCTCCATGTTCGCATGCCTTCGATGTTTGTGCGGTGGCCGCTGCTTGTTGAGTGAGGAGTAGTTCCTGCTTCAAATTGTCCCTTTCCTGGATAATTTTCTCTCCTTCTGCCAACAATTCCGATATTCGTACTCCCGCATTCTTAACAGATTGCTGTTCCTTGAGCAATTCGTTCAGTCTGCTGGTTGTTGGTAGTTGGCTCAGTGCTGTCAGCCCTTTGTTGATGTCCGTGATGTGACTCCGGAGCTGTGCTTCGTTCATGGATTCTGTGTCCTTTGATGTCACTATTTCCAATTCCCTCTGTAGGGCTCCAGATAATGTGACGTCGCGGGTTGGTCTTGAGGTTTCTCCGGACATCTTTCTGGTGATGTAGGGAGGCGGCCGTAAGGAGGCGGGGTTCTGTCAAACAATCTCTGATCTTGTCTATATTGTCTTGGATTTGTTGAACTACTGCTTCGATTTCTGCTTCTAGAAATGGGTTGACCATCTACCAGAAGAACACCTCGTGTGTGCTGGGTGTTGTTACGATGATCAGCGGGGTTGGTAGAGGGGCCGGATGTAACTCTCGGTCTACTTCCTTTCCCTTGTTTGCTTTTCGTTCGTTGTAATCTTCCCACGAGATTAGGCTTTCTGTTTCTTTTTGTGTTGCCTTGATCGTAGATTCTGATTTTGTTGATTGGGCTTCGGCTGCTCTGCCAATAGTTGTGTGTGTTCCTCCGCAGTTATGTTCGCAGTAGCACGGTTCTTCGTTTTGACAACCGACGTGGAGACCGTAATACTTGGTCCAGAAATTTTTGAATACTGTGTCGTCGATTGAGAGGCCTCCTCCGTTGCGTGCTGCCTCTGTCCAATAACTATTCCAGGGGGATACTGCTTGTGGTTTGTCCCACAAGTATGCTTCCAAGGGTTCTTCGGGTTCGTTGAGGATAGCTTCGATGCTATCCAAGGCGTTCAGGGGTTCTTTCTCAAAAAGGTTGGTGTTTCTTCCAGGTAGGTCGAAGAAATTGATTCGGGATTGCTGTGGTTTGTTGCTGTCGTATGCTGGCATTTAAAACAGCATGGATCCTTCTCGTCGATGTTTCCACAGGCACACAACGCAGGAGTGTCTCCAGAAGCTGTGTACTGTGAGCTTGTTTTCGAAGTTTCCAACTGATTTAAACATGGAGCAGAGGGAATTGCAGGGTCTGTGACAAAAGTAACAACCGCTTCGATGAGGATAGCGGCACATATACTGAAATATAACCGGTAGAATCGATTTTAGACTCGTTCTTCTGTCAAGGGTTCAAGGCTCGGAGTTCTAGGGGTTATAAAAACCAAACTAAAGGGTGTTGTGTGGTGGTGCAGTGATTGCGGGTACTGCGTAACAAGCAAGAGACTCGAAATCCGGAATCACTGAAGTGAACAAGGGTTGGTGCCGAAGCTATTGATTGTTTTGTAGACTAGAGAACGAGTAAAGAACAAAACTATCCTCCGCAAATCCAGCATCCTTATATACGGTTAACACGACCGTCGTCACCTTTGCTCACTCGTTCCAAAATACATCCTAACTCCACCCAACTATGTACGCAACCCTTTCAATCTGCGGCCTACGCCATAACCATCACGCCATATTTACAACGCAACCGACAAAACCTGATTCCTTCTAACAAAACCTGATTCCCTTCTTCAAAACCTGATTCCCTCCATCGTAACCTGTTTTCCTTCGTATTCCCTTTATCCTTCATCGATCCTTACTCTTCCTCCGATCCTCACTCGACACAACCGTGACACAGATATGGGAGGTTCTGCTGTGTACTTAAGGTGTGGCTCCAAGCGGCTCTGTGCGGCCCGGCTACAACTCGGCTATAGCGCACGGCCCAGGTTACCTGTGTGTCGCTAGCTAGTCAATGAGGCAACCTTCTCGCGACCTCTCAATTGGTAGCAACTTTTCAAAAATCTCTTCTCTCTTCTCTCTAGGACGCTCGGCAGCTCTAAATTCCGCGCTCTCACGAAGCAGAGGTGCGGCAGAAGGTTCGCTGGGCGTGTCTCGAAGAAACTCAACGCGACGAAAATTCCGCACCTACAACCACACAAAGAAGCGACGTTCATCCCGCGCCTGTTCAAACAAACAATTAAAATACAAACAAACGATTAAAATATAAACAAACGATTAAAACACAAACAAACGATTGAATTACACGTCCTACAACGCTAAGCTTTACGCTAAGTATTCTGGTTGGCCGGCGTTGTGTTCCAGCCTTGATGGGCGTAGCCTTTCTAATTTAGTTAGACCTTCACTAATCAGAAGAATGGAAGGCGGAGGTTTCGACTGGCCAGTTCCGGGAGCCGACAATGATGACGGCCTGATCTATTGTTTCCAAGGAGCTGCTCGTGCACCACCAGATACAGCTACTGCCGATGTTACAGCTATTAGTGGTCAAGGAGTAACCGACTTCTATGCCACAATCTGCCAATCCTACACCGCCCAAACCAACGATCTCCGACGTTTGACCGATCGTGTGCTGTCCCTGGAGGCCCAGCTCGTCAACGTCATCACCACGCGAGACGACGCGCTGACAGAGTTGGAGTCGTGGCGGGGTCGATTTGACACGATGATGCAAATGACGGCTCGTCTTGGTGTCGGTGGCATCAATACCGGCGGAAGAAGGGCTCTGTCTAAATCTCACCTTAAACAGCATCAGCCTCCACTGTTCACCGGTGACCACAAGTTGGAGATTGTCAATCTATTCCTTCGCAAGGTTGAACATTGGGTACGCCAAGATGGCGCGGCAATGGGTACCACGGAGTCGGATAAGCACATCGATTCGGCCTGGCGGTTCATAGACCTGGAGGTGTACAGTTGGTTCGCACATTGGATCCATCAGCAAGGTGTCACGATTATCGCTCCTGCAAATGGATCTTATGCACCAGTGACTTGGCCTCTCTTCGAATCCGCTTTTCGCCATCGATTTGTCCCAGAAGTCGCCATTACCACAGTGTGAAAGGAGATCCACGCCCTACGTTACTCCAAAGGAGATGTCGCGTACTTCAACAAGTGATTCTCCGAACTTATCTGCATGTTGCAAAATGAGACTCCTATCACGCACGAGGATCCCCTGTACGACGAGTACTGCTCCAAGCTACCTTCATGAATCGCAGATGAGATCATTGCCTCAGCCCGTATGGAAAAGAAACTCCAGCCTGAAACACCTTTCACGTTGGCCGATGCCATGGAGATGGTCGGCGAATTCTCAGAACGTACAACGTCGCATCCGGCTATTGCAGCTACACCAATCTATTTCGTTCCATCCAACACTCCAATGCCTACTGGTTCTGAGCCGATGGACCTCACTGTAGCTAACGCCAATACCAAGTGCTACCGCTGTAGCGGTGGTGGACATGAGGCACATGATTGTGCAACCCCAGACACGCGTGGGCGAGGTCAAGCTTTCCGTGCCAGAGGTGGTGGGAACCGTGGTAGACAGGATGGAGGTCGTGATCGCAATGATAAACGTCGCGGGGGCCAGGGAGGTTCAACCAGGTCTACAACCGGGAACATCAATAATATTCAGACTACCGGGGACAGCATAATCACGAATGACATTGAACCCTCACCGGCGGAGGAGGGGACTATTGAAGGGGAGGAAGCCCAGGGAAACGACAATTGGGAGTAGTGATAGAACGTCCTACTACCCAGACGGTTATTGGAAAAGTTAAGGAAATGGAGGAAATAGGGATAGGCAAAGAGAAGCACATTCGGCATGCAAAATTGTACTTGAGCAGCCTGACACATAATGAAATATCTGATTCTCCACCTAACTCTGACTTACTACGTTTTAACGCTTCTGTGTCAACCTCCAATAACAAAATTCGTTCAGCATATTCCTTATGTGATTGCGGCGCCTCCCATTGTTACGTTGATACCACTTATGCCAATTCCCTAGGTCTAAAACGTCAACGTTGTGGGCGCATGAAAGTCTCTGTCGCAGGGGATGAGAAGGCAGAGGAATATAGATGGCAAGTGTGGCTCATTGCGTCAATACGAGGCATAACCGGCAATTGGGTTGACGTTTCTGGTTGGTATACCGTGTTTGACTTGGGAGGCATCTATGATCTAACTGTTGGTAAAGACTGGATGGCAGTCAATTTACACCTCATCGACCATAAAACTAATACTCTACACATGCTGGAGCCCGATTGGACTGTTTTACAACAAGGCTCTCGCCTTCCATCAACAATCATTACAACATCGCTTGCAGGCCTCCGACCTAACCAAGGACGACAGAGAGAAGTTCGTGAGCACTGCAGAACAGTGGCTCGTAGATCGGCAATTAATATGGTGTCCACGTCCTTCGTTGCCAACTGCAAGTCATCAGAAATCTTTATAGCCAACATCTGGGAACGTGTCGACAAAATCATGGAGGAGGAGGAGGAGCCTACTCCACACAAGCCTGCAGACCTCGAAACATGGCAGTTACGAGTTAGGAAGGCATTTGCAGATCACTTCGAACCGCCAACGGGAGTTCCTGCGGACTCGAGACATGACTTCCGCATAGATACTGATCCGGCAGCGAAGCCACCTCACCGCCAGCCATATCAGATGTCAGACTCGGAACGTGCGGTAATCGAAATCCCAATTGCCAAGTTGCTTGTCAATGGCTGGGTTACTGACAGCCAATCTCGATTTGCGGCCCCAGTAATTTTTGTTAAGAAACCAGATGGCTCTGGACTTCGGATGTGTGTCGATTACAGAGGCTTAAATTCAATCACCACCAAAGACCGATACCCACTGCCGTATATAGAAGATCTCATCGATTGGCTGCATGGCTCCAGGGTGTTTACGAAGCTCAACCTGGCCAGTGGTTACCATCCGTTGCGCATACATCCAGATGACAGGCATAAAACGGCTTTTGTCACTCCGGAAGGGTTCTACGAGTGGACGGTAATTCCGTTTGGGCTGGCCAACGCGCCGTCAGCATTCATGCGCATTATACATCGAATCTTATGCCCATATAGGACATTTACAATTGTTTACATAGATGACATTCTAATTTTCTCTCGCAATCTAGCTGAACATTAGCTGCACGTTGAAACTATCTTGCTGGCAATCAGAGCGGCGCGTCTCCAATTGAACGAGCGAAATTCCGTTTTTGGAGCCACAGAGACCTCGTTTGTCAGTTTCAAGGTCAACTCGGATGGAATTCACACGGAGGATAAGAAGATCGCAGCCATGAAAGACTGGCCAGTGCCGTTGAGTACAACTGAGCTTCGATCATTCCTGGGGTTGGCAGGCTGCTATAGAAAATTCATACACAAATTCGGGCACCGGACAACAGAATTATACACGTTGACAACCGAAAAACGTGCGTTTCGGTGGCTGCGGAAACACCAGGCCGAATTTGACGATATTCGCAGGGCTTTAGCGTTTGCTCCGGTGCTGGCACTATGCGATCCTGAGCGCGACTATATTCTGTGCACTGATGCGTCAGATGTGACGATTGGAGACGTTCTGGCTCAAAAGCAATCCTGGGGAACCGAGGGCCGACTGGTGGAGCACCCGCTGGGCTTTTTCTCTCAAAAATCACTCCATGTCGAGACGCGGTATGCAGCGTATGACTGCGTGTTATTGGCGATCCACGACACCTTAACCCACTGGGAGCCTTGCCTTGGCAATCGACACACGTCAGTATATACAGATCACGCATCGCTACAGCATATTCAAAGCCAGAAGAAGCTTTCCAGCCGCCAATGGTGACACTGGGATAAACTGCAGCAGATTGACTGTTCAATCGAATACTTCCCAGGAGCGGCCAACCTTGTGGCGGATGCCTAGAGCAGAATCCATCATCCATCCTCAGCAACCCCAGTAGCCACCATCAACATAAACACCATGGACCTTCAAATCATTGGTGCAGAGGAGTGGAAGCAAGAGGTATGTGGATTACTGATTGAAGATGCATATTTCGGCCCAATTGTCGATGTCCTCCGCAGGGAAGCCGAAATAACCGACGAGGCCGATAATCAGGCAACTCGGGTTTGAAAGGGAAGCACCATCGGAAAAACACCATGCGGGGGAGGCTATTTCGGCTTGACCATGGCCTTCTTTTTCGCAGGAACACTGGAACACTCTGTATCACATCGGACATGCAGAGCGACGTCATCTCGGAAGCTCACAACTCTCTGCTCGGCAGCGGCCACCAAGGAGCTGAAAAAAAGGCGGCAACCATCACATCACGGTTCTATTGGCCTCAGCTGACTCAATCAATAAGAGTATGGGTTCAGGGTTACGACGTATGCCACCGTGTGAAACATTCCAATCAACTTCCCTATGGCTTACTGCAGCCGCTGCCGATTCCGGAGACACGGTCCTCAAGGGTTAATGTGGAGTTTATTACCAAGCTGCCAGCCACGGTCAAGGATGGCTACGACTGCATGATCACGATCGTCGATCCGCTAACTGAGAGAGTGCGGTGGAAAGCAGCAAAGGAAAAAGATTTAACTGCAAAAGCATTCGCCAAAGATTTTATTGACATGTGGGTACACAACAGAGGAATCCCGGACGACATAATCTCTGATCGGGATACCCATTTCATGTCCGGTTTCTGGGGTTCCCTTACGGCCCAGTTGGGAATAACATGCCGCCACAGTACCGCCTATCATCTGCAGACAGATGGCCAAGCAGAGAACCTGAACGCAGTCGTCGAACGTTACCTTAAGGCTTACGTAGCGCAATGTCCAAAGGAGTGGGATCGTCTTCTTCCACTGGCCGAATATACCTACAACGCAGCGGACCATAAGTTACTTAAGACGTCTCCGTTTCGGGCCAATATTGGTTTGGTGCCAAGAATGGCAATTGACCTCCTCGTACCGACTGCGAGTACCGACCGTCAGTCAAAAGTCAGCTTGGAAGCCGACGAATTCTCCAAGCAGATGATGTCAGACCTCCGAATGCTAAGAGAGCGGCTGGAGGAAGCGCAGACAATGATGATTCTGGAGGCCAATAAGTCTCGCCGCCCACATGACTTCAAGGTGGGAGACTCAGTTTTTCTCGATACCACGCTCCTCCCGATTGGCTATGCAAATCTCACCAAATCTGAGTCGTCAATGTCACGGTTGTGTCGAATGAGGATCGAAGAAGGAATAAGGATCGATGAAGGGGAAAGGGAATACGAAGGAAAACAGGTTTTGATAGAAGGAATCAGGTTTTGTTGGAAGGAATCAGGTTTTGTTGGAAGGAATCAGGTTTCGTCGGTTGTGTTGTAAATATGGGGTGATGATTATGGCGTAGGTCGCGGGTTGAAAGGGTTGCGTACATAGTTGGGTGGAGTTAGGATGTATTTTGGAACGAGTGAGCAAAGGTGACGACGGTCGCGTTAACTGTATATAAGGATGCTGGATTTGCGGAGGATAGGTTTGTTCTTCACTCGTTCTCTAGTCTACAAAACAATCAATAGCTTCGGCACCAACCTTTGTTCACTCCTGTGATTCCGGATTTCGAGTCTCTTGCCTGTTACGCAGTATCCGCGATCACTGCACCACTACACTACATCTACGTTTTAGTTTGGTTTTTATAACCCCTGGAACTCCGAGCCTTGAACCCTTGACAGAAGAATGAGTCTACAATCGATTCTACCGGTTATAATTCAGTATATGTGCCGCTACCCTCACCGAAGCGGCTGTTACTTTTGCCATAGACTCTGCAACTCTCTTTGCTCCGTGTTTAAATCAGTTGGAAACTTTGAAAATATGCTCACAGTACACAGTTTTTGGAGACACTCCTGCATTGTGTGCCTGTGGAAACATCGACGAGAAGGATCCACGCTGTTTTAAATGCCAGCATACGACAACAATAAACCACAGCAATCCCGAATCAATTTCTTCAACCTAGCTGGACAAATCACCAACCTTTTTGAGAAAGAACCCTTGAACGCATTCGATAGCATCGACGCTATTCTCAACAAACCCGAAGAACCTTTGGAAGCATACTTCTGGGACGAACCACAAGCAGTATCCCCCTGGAATAGTTACTGGACAGAGGCAGCACGCAACGGAGGAGGCCTCTCAATCGACGACGAACTATTCAAAAACTTTTGGACCGAGTATTACAGTCTTCATGTTGACTGTCAAAACGAAGAACCGTGCTACTGCGCACACAACTGCGGAGGAACACACACAACATTCGGTAGAGCTGCTGAAGCCCAATAAACAAAATCAGAATCTACGATCAAGGCAACACAGAAGGACACAGAAAGTCCTATCTCATGGGCAGATTACAACGAACGAAAAGCAAATAAGGGAAAGGGAGTAGACCGAGAGTTACATCAGGCCCCTTTACCAACCCCGCTGATCGTCGTAACAACACCCAGCAAACACGAGGTGTTCTTCTGGTAAATGGTCAACCCATTTCTAGAAGCAGAAATCGAAGCGGCAGTCTATCAAATCCAAGAAAACGTCAATCAGTTAACAGACTACCTAAATCGAAAACCTCGCTCTAGATTCACAGCTGCAAACCTCCTCACAGCAGCCTCTCAACATCACAGCCAGGATGTCAGGAGAATCCTCGCGGCCAACTCGCGATGTCACATTGACTGGAAACCTACAGAGGGAACTGGAATTAGTGACAACAAAGGACATAGAAGTCATGAACGAAACACAGCTCAGGGAGCACATCGGGGACATCAACAAAGGGCTCAAAGCAATAAATCAGTTACCAACAACCAGCAGACTGAACGAATTGCTCAAGGATCAGCAATCTGTAAAGAATGCGGAAGTACGAATATCGGAATTGTTGGCAGAAGGAGAAAAAATTATCCAGGAAAGGGACAATTTGAAGCAGGAACTACTGCTCACTCAACAAGCAGCGACCACCACAGTGACACCGAAGACATGTGAACATGGAGATTTGGAAGAAGAAGTCCGGATCCTAAAACAGACATTGGAAGAGGCAAATCCAGACCTGGCGGAATTGAAAAGGGATCTGGAAGACGCTCAAACTCAAGTGGAGATATTTAGGAATCTGGCGGAGGAAAATCGACAACAAGTAACTAGGATTCTGAAGCTGACCGAGGGAAGAAGGGTAGCAACAGGAGAAAGGACGTATAGAGAAGAGCGAGAGGAAAAAGTGAATGACATCACCAGCTTCTCAGAAGAAGATAGGAAGAAACATCAAGGATGGAAGGTGCAGTTGGCACTGAAGATAGCCGACAAACCAAAAGCATTCAGCAACGAACAGAAAAATTTGAGATATGCAGTGGGATGTCTAAAAGGAGTGGCTCTGGCACAATTAATGCCGCATTGTGACGAAATCTCAGGGGAAGTCAAGCTCAATACCCTGAAAGACCTAGTTGACCTGCTGGATGTAGCATTCGGAGATCAAGACAGAGCAGCAACAGCAAAGAGGGAACTGGAGAAACTCAGACAACAAGACCGCGAATTCTCCCAGTACTATGCGGAATTCCAAAGATACGTAGTAGATACCAAATGGAACGAAGATGCACAACTGGACGCATTACGAAAAGGACTGTCCAACGAACTCAAGGACTCCATACAACATATCGAGCAGCCAGAAAGCATGATCGAATTCGTTCAAATGGTATCGAAAAGGGATTCACAGCTGAGAAGAAGAGCCGCGGAAAAGAAGTCGGAAAAATGGGAAGGATATAAAAGGTCTGATACAACGACCAACACCACATCCGCCCCAGACGCAGCACCTGCAGGATCAGTCGCAGGATATCACGGCCCCGCTCCAATGGACCTTTCGGCAGTTAAGGAAAAGAAGATTACACCTGAGGAAAGGAAGAGACGAAGGGAAGGAGGATTGTGTATGTACTGTGGGAATAGCAGACATTTCGCAGCATCATGCCCAAGGAAGTTAAAAGCGGCATCAGGGCAAACAGAGGTATCACCTTTTAAGAAGGCAGCAAACGAAGGAGATGCAGATTCAAGTACGGGAAAAGGGCAAGAAGTAGAGTCGGGAAAAGTTTAGTCCGGTGCAATAAGGATGGCAATTGCGCTGGAAACGAATCTCCTTTGTCAGTTAATGCCAGTTTTGGTATTTCACAGTTTTCTATATCAAGCACAGAGATAAAAGAATCTTCTATGGAAAGCAAACATCTCGTTGTGAAATGCTCGCTGAAAATAGAAGACAAGATTATTGATACCCATGCTTTGATAGATTGCGGAGCTACTGGAATAGCATTCATTGACAAAGATTTTGTTTGCCATCATCAACTACAAGAGAAAGAACTAAAAGAAACAAGAGAATTAGAATTTATAGATGGAAGGCCCATCGAATCAGGAACCATTACCACCATGGCAAAATTGAACTTAGGCATACGCGGACATCAGGAGCAGTTACCAGCATTCGTTATGAAACTTGGACATTATCCAATCGTACTTGGATTACCATGGCTAAAACTTCACGATGTTACAGTCAAATTCCAAAAGAAAAGAATAGGATTTGAAAGCGATTACTGTCAGAAGCACTGTCAACACCATTCGAGTGTATGGGTATGGGGAAATCATATGGAAACAACGGAATCTGACGGATCAGAACTGGATATATGCGCCGTAGCAGCAGCCCCTTTTATGAGACGGAACAAGAAGGAGAAACTCAAGGTGTATGTGGTAACTTTATACGAAATCAACAAGGCCCTAGAAGTCAAGGACCTGCAAGAAAAACCGCTAGAACAGTTAATTCCAAAAGAATATCATGAGTTTCTCCCCCTCTTCGATAAAGTAATCGCTGAAAGACTACCACCACACAGACCGTACGATCATAAGATTACACTTCAAAACGGATTTACACCACCCTTTGGACCAATATACAGCCTGTCAAGAGAAGAACTTCAGGTCCTGAAAGAATAGATTGAAAAGAATTTGTCAAAGGGATTCATCAGATCGTCATCATCACCATGCGGAGCACCAGTGTTGTTCGCACCTAAACCAAGTGGAGGCTTACGACTATGCGTGGACTATCGAGGACTCAACGAGGGAACCATAAAAAATCGATACCCATTACCGTTAATTCAGGAAACCTTGTTGAGATTGTCAAAAGCTAAGTGGTACACCAAATTAGATGTCCGAGATGCCTACAATATGATTCGAATAGCAGAAGGAGCGAATGGAATATGGCATTTAGGACCCGTTATGGCCTGTTCGAATCCCTTGTTATGCCCTTTGGACTTACCAATGCACCAGCCAGCTTTCAGGAATTTATTAACGATACTCTTCGCCCCTTTTTGGATATCTTTTGTACGGCATTTCTGGACGACATCCTCATTTACAGTGACAATTTAAAGGAACATAAGGAACACGTCAGAGCAATAATGACGACGCTTAAGAAGGCTGGTCTGTATTTGAAAGCGTAGAAATGCGACGTTCATCAACAAGAAGTGAAGTATCTGGGATTGATAGTCGGTGTAAACGGGATTAGAATGGACCCAGAAAAAGTAACAGCAGTGAAGGAGTGGGAAGCAACCAGCAAACTCAAGGAAGTTCAAGCGTTTTTAGGATTCGCCAACTTTTATCGAAGATTTATCAGGAACTACAGCAGGGTCGTCCAACCGTTGACAAAGTTAACGACAAAGCTGGTATCATTTCACTGGGGACCAGATCAGAAACGAGCCTTTGCGGAGCTAAAAGAAGCGTTTACAACAGCACCGGTTCTAGCACACTTCGACTACGAGAAAGAAATCGTTTTGGAAACCGATGCCTCGAGCTATATGTTAGCAGGAGTACTATCCCAATACGACGATCAAGGAATCCTTCACCCGGTAGCATTCTTTTCGAAGAAACTCACACCGGCAGAAGAGAATTACGAGATTGACGATCAAGAGCTGGGAGCCATAGTTAAAAGTCTAGAAAAATGGAGACCAGAGTGCGAAGGGTCAGTACACCCTATTATGATACTGACGGACCACAAGAACCTCGAATACTTCATGACGTCAAAGCTACTTAATAGAAGACAAACTAGATGGTCCGAATTCCTGTCAAGATTCAAGTTCAAGATTATATACCGCCCAGGAAAGCAAGGTCAAAAGCCCGATGCACTTACGAGAATGCCAGGAGACATTCCTCCGAAGGGGGGGCAGGAAAAACCCAACAAATCGTGCTCAAAACGGAGAATCTTGACAAACGAATACAACAAGGACTGGTGATAGCATTCGCAGAAGTGGTAAATTAGGACGAAACCGATCCAAAGGAGCTGTGGAACTGGATTCAAAACGTATGCAAGGATTGCCCACTCGATAGCAGCGAAGGACTGTGTCTCAACGCAACAGACATCAAAAAAGATTCGGACAAGCTGCAACTGAAACAGGATCATCATGATATACCGGCAGCAGGACATCCAGGATGAGCAAAACCCTCGAACTCCTCAAAAGAAATAATCTATGGCCAGGTATGAGGAAGGACGTGGACAGGTACGTACGAAACTGCCACGTATGTCAACGCAGCAAAGCAACTCATCAGAAAATCCACGGATGGCTCAAACCACTGGAAATACCCCAACAACCATGGAAGGATCTGAGTATGGATTTCGTGGTGGGACTACCGGAAAGCGAGGGGTACAACACCATATGGGTAGTGGTTGATAGGTGGTCAAAAATGAAACATTTAGTGCCTTGTCGGGACGATACAGACGGCAAGAAGCTGGGTGAGATGTTTATACGAGAGGTATTCAAGTTATATGGTTTACCAGACACCATAGTATCAGACAGAGGACCCCAATTCGCGTCAGAATTCTGGAGACACGTTTGTGAAAGACTTGGAATCAAACGAAGGCTGTCAACCGCGTTTCACCCACAGACAGATGGACAAACGGAACGAATGAACGCCATTATGGACCAATACCTCAGAGCCTTCGTCAATTATCAACAGAACGACTGGGTACAGTGGCTACCAATGGCAGAGTTCGCGTCCAATAATCAGTCCTCGGAAACAACAGGATGCTCACCGTTCTTTGGTAATTACGGATTTCATCCAAGAATGACCTTTAGTCAACATCCGGTTCAGAATGGAAACGATATCAGGGAAGTAAACGCAAATACCCTTTCACAAAAAATGAACGATATTTTCCAACAGATGAAGGCTGAAATGACTCGAGCGCAAGATATTCAAGCGGAACAAGCAGACAAGCATCGACGAGAGGGAGTGCAGATGAAGGTTGGGGATCGAGTATGGATGGATGCCAGGAACATTACAACACAACGACCCAGCAAGATGCTTGACTGGAAACGCCTGGGACCATACAATATTACGGAGGTTATTAGTCCATGGGCTTATCGATTACAATTACCCAAGGACCTTCACATTCATCCAGTACAACCAATCTCCCGTTTGATCAAAGTATCGGAAGATCCCTTGCCAGGGCAAATCGAATCGGCACCACCGGCAGTTGTCGTGGACGGAGAACAGGAATACAAAGTGGAACGTATCGACGATTCGAGGGTGTTTCGACGACAATTGCAGTACCTAGTCAACTGGAAAGGCTACGATGAACAAAGCTGGGAACCGGCGGTTAACGTGGATGGACTCCAAGCAATTGATGTTTTCGATGCGGAACAACCTGGCAAGCCCGGATCAACAGCTTCGTAGGAACTTAGTATGTGGGAGGGGGAGCTACTGTCACGGTTGTGTCGAATGAGGATCGAAGAAGGAATAAGGATCGATGAAGGGGAAAGGGAATACGAAGGAAAACAGGTTTTGATAGAAGGAATCAGGTTTTGTTGGAAGGAATCAGGTTTCATCGGTTGTATTGTAAATATGGGGTGATGATTATGGCGTAGGTCGTGGGTTGAAAGGGTTGCGTACATAGTTGGGTGGAGTTAGGATGTATTTCGGAACGAGTGAGCAAAGGTGACGACGGTCGCGTTAACTGTATATAAGGATGCTGGATTTGCGGAGGATAGGTTTGTTTTTGACTCGTTCTCTAGTCTACAAAACAATTAATAGCTTCGGCACCAACCTTTGTTCACTCCTGTGATTCCGGATTTCGAGTCTCTTGCCTGTTACGCAGTACCCGCGATCACTGCACCACTACACTACATCTACGTTTTAGTTTGGTTTTTATAACCCCTGGAACTCCGAGCCTTGAACCCTTGACAGTCAAATCTTAACTCCAGGAAATTTCAACAACCATTCTGTGGCCCATTTCGCATCACCGAAGCCATGGGTGTCAATGCCATCAGGTTGGGTACACCTGCTCATTGGAAAATGCCTAATGTCTTCAATGTATCCCGTTTGAAACAACACCATGTGGATTATGGCCGAGAACATCCTCCACCTCCGCCATTACGGACGATGACTGATAAGGATCGGGAATGCGAAGTAGAAGCAATCCTCGAGCATCAGGGCTCTTCGATCAAAACCCTACAGTACAAGGTGAAGTGGCTTGGATACCCCAAACCGGATTGGCAGCCATTGGCCAACCTGAAAGGCGGATGCAAAGAGTTACTGCAGCAGTACCACCAAGAGAAGGGTCTTTTGGTCGATAAGTGGATGCAGGAAGGTTAAGGATGGGTTTTCGATGGGTTTTCATTGGCAGGAATGTTAAGGATGGGTTTTCGATGGGTTTTCATTGGCAGGAAGGTCAAGGATGGGTTTTCGATGGGTTTTCAGTGGCAGAACGGTTAAGGATGGGTTTTCATTGGTTCGTACTTAGTTTTTGCCCGGGCCAGAGTTTTTCTTTTTTGGAATGTTCATTTGGAGCGGGCACTAGTTTTTTTGAGCCAGGGATAGTTGTGGGAGGATCTGCCATGTACATAAGGTGCGGCTCCGTGCGGCTCTGTGCGGCCCGGCTATGACTTGGCTATAGCGTACGGCCCAGGTTACCTGTGTGTCACTAGCTAGTCAATGAAGCAACCTTCTCGTGACCTCTCATCAGACAAGTGTTACTCAATATCAAACTAATACTGGGATAATAACTATTCTCAGAAACTGAACACAGTTCCCCAAAATAGTTGGACAAACGATATTATCTCAGTATGAGGGATGTTGCTCTCTCCTGAGTGCAATAGTCAACGGAGATAAGATAACTACACCCCAGTAGTTAATTCAACCTAAGAGATAAGTGTTCGGACCTAGACTGTCAATCCCCAGCTCTGTTGGGATTGCAATAACTGAGAGAGGGCACCCCCTTCAGGGAATCCGGAGAAGACCTGATGACACTAGGTACGTGGCAAAGTATGGGTTGGCAACTCATTGAATTCTTGATCACGATTCCACTCATAATACACGAAAGATAACTAATACAAAGTAAATTGTTTGATATGTGCGTCAGCAATGTCACCATGAATGCAGGATAACCTTTGGGATGCCTGGTGGGAGCATAAGCAAACCACACATTGTCAAACGGAACTCTCCACACGCAACTACCGAGATCGGCTCGGTAGCAACGATCAGTAATTGTGTGAACACCCACCTTGTTGGAAATGAGGGTTATCGAGATAGTACTGTACACATATATCGCCGTATTAAAGAAGTACCTTCATGCCATACTGATATACCTCTGACGCGGAAATACTAACATATATAAAGACCACATAAACCCACAGTTTATTCAACGATCAAGCTATAGCAGCAAACCACAGTCAGAACAACAACAGCGGAAAACCACCTGAAATATTATTAATATTTTACCTTAAAAATATTCTTTATTCATGTCCCAATTCACACGTGAAAATATTATTATCTACAACGCTGCCTATCTACACTCGTACAGTCGAACCAACGTCCATCTGGACTTGTTGTTCGAGTTTTTGCGATACAACAATTTGGTGGACGATTATTTCCACTTTTGCGAAACAGGGGAGTACCCCTTGCAAGTAACCTATGACCAGTCTCCCGAAGACTACCTTCAAGACTCCTACGATTATTAAGGTAGCGGCCGTACCCTGCGAATGCCGGTATACCTACACACACACTCCAACGACTATGGCGAACTACCATACAATTACGTTCCTGCAGCTACGTCTTCGTCATCAAAGTCCGACTATATCGACATCGAATATAGCGATATTGGTCTGCCTCTACACACGCCGGAGTACCCCTGTAACAGCCGGTGCATTTGTCAAGCTGAAGGGCATGACACGGTACTTGAACTGACCGTACCGCGTTCGGAACGCCGTCTTGTATTCATCACCTTCTCCAATTCGGATGAGGTAATAGGCTCTGCAGATGTTCAACTTCGTGAATATCCTAGCACCGCGCAGATGGTCAAGCATCTCCGAAATCAAGGGAAGTGGGTACCAGTTTTACACTGTCACCAAATTCAGAGCTCGGTAGTCTACACAGAGTCTCAATCCACCATCCTTTTTCTTTGCAAAAAGTATTGGTGCCGCCACTGGCGATGCAGACCATTGGATGAAACCATTGGCCAGGTGCGTCTCGATGTAGGCCTTGAGCGTATGCAGCTCAATTTCTGACAAATTGTAGATCCGCCCATACGGCAATTTATGCCTGGGCTCAATGTGGATCGCATGATCAATTGATCGATGCAGCGGCAAGGTCTCCGCCTTGGCCTTACTAAAGACCTCAACGAACTCCTAATATTTGGCCGGTATATTACCACCATCATCGGTCGGTACTCCCACCACTGCCTGGCCGCTCTCGTCCGCTCTATCTGAACACGTTGGTACTAATTTCTTATAAGAGAATGGAACGGAAGTGTTGCGGAAACCGGGAGCCTTTATCATAACGAGTTATCCTCAATGGGAACCCCCGCCATCCGGTACTCCCTTCTGGACTCCGCAAGCGGGTAGCAGTCATTCAAGCACCATCAATGCGTAACTCTTCTGCCGCATCTACCGCCGCTGCTCCCTGCTCGCCCATCCAGCATATGGAGGTCTCACCTGAGGTCCATAATGCTCCCAGCAGCCCGGGGCACTCCCTTATCTGTAGGGCTAATGCCTGTTTGACCTCGTCACCTGCGAGTAGATCGTCGAATGCGGTAGCTCCAAGTAATCGTATATCCGGAGAAGAAGAATCCTCACTGCACCCCTCCAATGTTCTGTTGGTGTTCGCGTATTAGGTTCCATCGCAATTCCCTTCCTGGGTGGCAGTCTGCTGCCCACTCGGGGTTCGCAAGGCCGTAAGTCGACCGGCTTTCCAGTCAATATCCGGGTTCAATTCCTTGAACCAAGCCAGACACAAAACCAAGTCGTAAGCCCGCATGGGTACAATTAAAACATCCAATTTGTCAACCAGTGCCAAACTTTCAAAATAGTGAACCGAGAGCCAGTGCTTCCGACTCTCTCTTGCAGACATCATCTCACAGCCATCGTGGCCCGAGGTGGCGGTGAAGTCTGTTTCATCAGGTACACTGAGCTGTCTCCGCAGCTTGAGCGTCAAAATGATACTCGTTGCTGCAAAGTCAATGAGAGCTCGGACTCATTGCATGTCGCCGTGAATATCTGGAACAAATACTTCGTGTATGATATGTGCCGAATCAGGCATCTCAGTGCCGCATTGATATTGACTAAACATGTGAGCTCTTGGGCTCTCCAAAATAACTCTTGATTTTAATGAAATTCGGTGGGCCTGCACTTCCTCCAATGTCGCCATGAGCGCCCGTACTCTCAGCCTCTTCAACACCAGCTCCGTCTCGTCCACCCTCTCTCGCTGAGCCAGATACCGGGAGAGGTAGACTAGTATTTTGACTGTTGGGTGTTGAACAACCGTTGTGGTTTGACTTGATGGCCGCTGTCAGTGGAACCGCTGGGGTTCAATTTGACTGGAAACTTCGCCCGACTGTATCACAGACAGGTGTTCGTCAAGTGGCCACCTTTGCAGCTGATGCACTGTTTATTGACGATGCGGTTGTCGAGAACCTCCCTTGAGACCCATCGTGATGGAGGTAATTCGTCACGTTTGCCACCGCCAGTGGTCTTTCCACCGGAGGTTGTGCCGGTGGGCTTGGAATTTGATGGTTGGAAGTTACGTTTCCTGTCAGTTCATTTGGACAATTCTCCACTTCCACCGGAACCCCCAGTGAGCTGCTGTTGTTCATGTTATTGCCTCCCGCTCGTTCTTCCCGGCCCAGGTTGGAACTCTGCAGCTGCTGCTCGATTGTGAGGCTTGTCAATGCTGCCGAGCCTCCCGTTTGTCGTCAAGGGTTTAACTCATGATCTTTACCCAGGCTTCATGCCTGTCCAGGCCATTTCGTATAACTTCTTATGGTCCTGTTCTTCGTCCCATTCGGCCTGCCACCACAAGGTACGGAGCCAGTTGGCCCATATCCGAACTGATTCGTCTTGGTTGTGGAACCCCTGGTCTCACACCCGGTATACCCGCATGGCTGCATTCAACACGTGGTCAGGGTTGCCATACGTCTTTTGGAGTTGTTGTGCAAAGAGATTGAAATTGTTTGTGGCAGGGTGGTTTGAATTCAGTAGCTTTTGGCCCCAAGTGACTGGGTCCTCAATCTTCGTTTTTCGTTGTGAATGATCCTTATGGCCACTCCAGCTGCGAAGTTGATTCAGGGCGGATTTGCCTTGATCCGGTTCGCCGTTTGGGAAATGATCAGGGTGTGAGTCGAAATTCCCAGGGAGAACACTAATGAAGTTATCCAATTCTGAGGTGCCTCCTCAGTATCGCTCAGGGTCGACCATCTTAAAGATCCTGGACGTATCATGTTCCTGCTCTGTGGCCCACTCCCTCACAGCCCCTCGTTTCCGAGCTGCTTCTCTCTCCTAAGCCCATTCTACTCATTCGGCTGCTCTTGCGTTACGCTCAGCCCGCCGTTCACCTCGCATTTCAGTTTGTTGATTGAAAAGGAGTTTCAGCATCAGTGGATTCTGGGTAGCCGTATCGCGCTGATCATCTTGGGTAATAATTGATGAGAAGTCGTCATCATCATCGTCATCATTTCTGACAGGTGTAATTCCGGCTTTAGGATTGAAATCACCACCATCAATATTCAAATGTTCATGGTTGGCATCATGATGATCATTGATTCCGGCATTATCTCTGATTTTGGTCTCCTGGAGAACTGATGCTCTCTTGGCTGGAGCGCGTTGGGAACTCGCCGCCGATGCCTGCAGAGTTTCCTCGCTTTCACCATTGTCAGTGACGCATAATTGAGTTCTCATTGATTTCTTTGGAAGCATGGTGGGAGTATAATTGCTTGTTATCTGCATTGTTTGTGTATGTTGCGACGCGTCTAAAAGGTGTAAATATCACAAAATCTCATGCGAAACATATCAGGTGACTGAAAAGCGATTATAGTGTAAGGTCAAGTACGTCCGTGTACAGGCCAGTACGTGTCTATGGATTGATACGGTTGCACAGGGGAAGAAGTGATGATGCTCAACAGAGTGGAGTAGTCAATATGTAGGATTATCACTCAGGTGCTACTGCACCGCCGTGAGATGACTATATCCAGGCTGGTTACCCTGCCTCCGCCAATACAGCCACCAGGTGTTCTCAGGACAGTCTGTAGTGGTGGTGGTGATTGAGTAGCCCTTGTAATACTAGGAGACGCAACTGCCATTACCTTCAGAACAGCCACCACAATAGGAGGGTTGTATGTTGTAACCAAAAAGAAGGTGGCCACGGAGTCATTGCTGTTGAGTCGAGTATAATCACATGGCCACAGAGAGGTTTTTCCAGGCGTGACTAGATACCCAAGAATACAACTGACATCTCCAGCAGGACATAGATACCTCACAGCATGGTGTACGGCATTAGCGGTGAGCTTCTCGACTTGTGAAAGATGCCATCAATTTGAGCTGTGGTGAACGAAGATGTCGTTCCAACAGTTGTAGCTGTCTGGGTCCTAACTTTCAGGGTCGACGATGCAGACCCTGCAGGTGTATATACGTATTGGGCCAGTAGGGACGGCATCGGTGGAAATGTTCTCCAGTTTTTGTTTGTTCTGCAGAGCAGAGGCAATAATGGTCGGCAGTATTGCACCTTTGTGGGTGGGAGGCTGCAGCTTCGGTGTCCCGGGATACCAGATGTCTTTCTTTGCCTAGCCTTTGCCACGCTTGGAGTCGTCACAGTTGTTGGAGTCATCGGAGTCAGGGTCGGTATCGCTGTTGGTAGATAAATGTGGGTTTTCTTTGTGATCCCAGTTTATCTGCACCAGATGTTTATCAAAACAGTCCCGTAGGACCGCCTGGGACCCACTCCTCTATTCAATATGTCATGGTTGTGTCGATACACATTGCTTCCACATCCCCTGAAACTGTGCAAAGTTCCTTATAGTGACTGGGTCCAAAAAAAGAATATCATACATTATGTCAATTGCACCAGACTCTTTGACACCCTGAGTGCAGTACATTCCAATCAGGCTGCGAATATGCTCGGCCATGAACTGCATAGCAAACCATCTAGGTTGAGAGTGTTTTCAATTGCATCAGTTTTGAATGGGGTGGATTGGATCTTCTTGGGTGGCATTGAATCGTTCTGAGGTATATATACAGTGGTGCGAGGTCAGGGTTAGGGTCAATGGGTGTAAAAACATTCAGATGACAGTGGTAAACAGGTTAAGATAGAGTAGAAAGACAAGATGGAAAAGAATCGAAATGGAGGGAGTGTACAGCAGTATATATGCAGTTCACAATGGACCATCCAAGGTGCTGGAATCATGTGGAGCAGCTTGCAGCTGGGTTGAAACTATGGATGATATCAATCATCATACTTGCGAAGGAGCTTTCCTTGTCGTAAGCCACTATCGGCACTTCACTTCCGGCCTGAATAATGCACAGCATGTTTTATACGACTCTAAGAGTTGTTTGGACCACTCCTTGAGTGTGAGACACTCTTGTCATTCGATTGTTGGGTCAAAGCGTTCGAGTCTGTCAGTTTGAGTTCCTAACATATGGCTGTCACGTCAAATTCCAACAGAATGATACAGTGCAGAGTCTCGAAAGGTCGGGACCTGCCGTATGGAGTGAGAGAAGTGTCACCGGCATCTCTGGATGTGCATAGACCTTTCCAGATACAGCCATTTGACTCGGAGCCGTGGAAGCATGAACTCTGAAGTCGTTTCTTGGCACAAAAATCGAATGATATTTAATGTTTTCGGACGTGTTTGACCAAGTCCAGTGCACTAGCAGCCCAAATGCGCTTCCAGCCAAGTGCACATACAGCCCAAGCGTACTTTGAAGCCCGCTTTGAACTGAAAGTGGACCAAATGGAGGTGGTGATGCTCTTGGAAGTGCTTGTGGATAATATTTCCACATTGAAGAGGCTCCGTAGCACTAAACTTAATTGCAAGGCCACAACCCTTGCCTAGCAACAACCCTTGCATAGCAACAACCCTTGCATAGCAACAACCCTTGCATAGCAACAACCCTTGCATAGCAACAACCCTTGCAAGCAACAACCCTTG